>VUQG01042592.1:0-11213 GCA_015106755.1 Etia nguti
TAGTGGTGGGTGCCCAGGTGTGGTCTCCTCCTCCTCCTAGCAGTGCTCGTGGCCATGAAGTGAAAACACACGCAGTGACTCCTTCCAAAACAGTAATCCTTGTGGCAGTACAGCTCCCATGACTTCTCTCTGTTCCTGACTCCTAGTGGCAAACACACAGAGTAACTAAGCAATCCTCAGCTCAAGGTAAACTGTCACAAAATACGTCGCGCTGCTCTACCGTGCTTCACACAATGATCCAGTGCTGACTGAAGCTTGATCGCCCCGTTAAGTAGGCAGCCCCGAAGATGGCGGATAATTGGTTACAGCTGGTCAGCTCCGATCAGCAACAAGTGCGGCCGGCCTCAGCACGGGAACACTCTTGGGAACACTCGTCACCCCTCGGAGAAAAACAATCCCATTACGAGAGAGGGAGAGAGAGAGGTGGAGGGAGCGATACACTCACACACATAACAACACACGGGCAGGCAGCCCGGCGAGGGCTGTCGGACCATGACAGATCATCAGGAGAGACACAGTGCACAGTTGTTAGAAACATGAAAAGATATAAAAAGTTTGACTTCCTGTCCTGTTAAATATTTGACAATGATAATTTTATTTATATAGCACATTTCATTACATGAAAACTCAATGTGTTTAACACAGAAGATGAAGAAACATTTAAAGAATATGTATATATAAATGAAAATATTCATCCTCTTACCCCTGTCAGCGCCCAGATTAGGATCTTTAAATCATGTTTAGTGTGCAGCTTTACCCTCTTTACTCACCTTGGAAAGCAGTGAGCAGCAGTCAGCACCCACTGACTGTTAATGAGGGATACTCCACAGAAGTGCCCAGATGTTTGCAGACTGACCTGCCAGGGCCAGCTGCCATCAGGGGCCACCTGTCCTCCTACAATCCTGGTGTTCAGAGGCGCCTGACCACAAACTGAAGACAGACATTAAAACACAGAGTGAGCATTACTGTACGAGCTGTAAACTGTCAGCATTACAAACTGCTGAGTGAGGATACAGTTATCCTGGAAGTCTACAGTTCACTCACAAACTAATATTCATATGAAACTCTACAGATTTACTGCACATAAAAGTAAATAATTACACAAAGAGACTTTATCTTACCATCCAGCTGTGACTCAGACTCTGAAACACAGAAAACAAACCATTTTAAAACAAAAAAATCTCAGTTCGTCGTTCTGTGGTTAGTTCACTGTTTGTAATAATAGTGGGAAAATTCCCAGTCTGTGGTTAGCTATAAGTATCCAGCAGAGGCTCTAGCAGTGAGTCAGTCCCCAAAACTCTAATGTTAAAACTTCACGGGGGTTGACTGAAAGGTGGATAGCAACAGAGCCGAATGTAGCTGCTTACTGTCTGCTCGGCTTCACGGAGTCCCTGAACTGGACCTCTGGGCTGTTGGAGCATTTTTAATGACATCATGTGATCAATAACATGGCTGCTGTGAGGCGACTGTACTAACCTCCAAAAAGTCTGAGCTCCAGTTCTGATTAGGGAAATTCTAGGATTTTGATTGGGTGTTACTGAGCACTGATTAGAAGGTATGTGTCTGTGTGATGCTTCCATACAGTCTATGATAACTGTGCTGTTTTTCAGAAAAATAGTTGTAATTTAAAGGCCTGATTATGTTTTGTATATGCTGCCACCTAGTGGACAGATTTGTAGCTTACCTTTGGAGGCAGTTGGCAACAGTGAAGGCAGCTAGGGCCACGGTGTAAACTGTGGCCTTCCTTATGCTTGTGCCATGGACACATTTGTCTGTAAGTTGTTCATTCATTATTGCTGGCTAGTTTTGACTGTATTTCCAAGTGTGTGTTAGTTTGTTGATGTTTTAATTTGGCTAATTTAAGGCTATTGGCCATTCTAAGTTAGCCTGTTAATTTCAAGTGTTCTACTTTTTAAGTAAGATGTTAATTACTTGAATGTATTATGGGGAATCTTCGTGTATAGATATGAATATATATTTATGTGTTATGTTTTGTTTTTTCCAGTTTTACAATAGTGGTTAAACTCCAGTGGGCGGCTTCATCCACCTGTTGATTGCAATCTTTGTAGGTAGTTTTGTGTGTGTGTGTGTGTGTGTGCGTGCGTGTGTGTGTCAGTCTAGTCACTGAGTGTTCAGGAGTCTGACGGCTTGGGGGAAGAAACTGTTCCACAGTCTGGCAGTGAGGGCCCGAATGCTCCGGTACCTCTTGCCAGAAGGCAGCAGGGTGAAGAGTGTATGTGAGGGGTGTGTGGGGTCCTCCACGATGCTGGTGGCTTTGTGGATCCAGTGGGTGCAATAAGTGTCTGTGATGGAGTGAAGAGGGGCTCCAATGATCTTCTCAGCTGTATGGTACTGCGATCCGATATGGTGCAGTTACCATACAGACAGTGATGCAGCTGCTCCATTAGGAGACCAACAGACAATACACATACTACCTAACTGTCATGACTCCAGGGTATTTGTGTATTTGACTTTAACATTCTGAGTGAATATATATCTAAGGTTTGCATTTCAGTCAGTGGTCTTCAGGACTTTGTCAAAACTTATGAATGCAGAAAGTACAGTACTGTCTATCTGTTATTTGTTGGGTGGATGTAGCTCAGGACATGGTTTGATCCCTGGCTGCTCCAGTCTCCATACCAAAAATCTGCTCTCTGACGCACTCATGTGAGTGTTTGGCAGAAAGCAATTAAGCATAGAAAAAAAAGTTCAATTTTATTTAAATAGCACCAAATCACAACAACAGCTGTATCAAGCCAGCTTATATTGTGAGGTGAAAACCCAACAATAATAACTGTATAAAGTCTGAGTGCTCTGAGAGAGTAGAGAAGTGCTATGATGTCATGGTGCTGGCTCTGTGACCCCGTGTGTGTGTTTTCTGCTTTCGTTTATATTCTTTGATTTAATATTATTCCTGGTTCTGTTTCCCGGCCTTCCCTGTGTCCACGTTCCATGTGTAAATCCTGTCTCTGTGTGTCTTCATCTGTGTCCCAGTCGTGTCTCTCGCTGTTCCCTGCATCAGTCAGTCCATGTCTTATCGTGTGTCTCATGTTTCCTGTTTTATTTTTGTAGATCATTTGGTTAAATGATCACCCCGCAATATTTGTTTGTTGTGAGCCGCTGTACCCGTGTGGGCTAGTCCAACCGGAATAGTATGGGGGGAGTTATGTTAGGTATGTTACGAGGTAGCCGCTAAGCGAGATAAATGTCCAGCATTTGGACAACAGTGTCACAGCTGTAAAAAACTGAATCACTACAAAAGTTGCTGCAAGTCTAAACCGTGCAGCTATCACAGGGCCCACCCAAACAGACAGACTGCAAGGCGGCTTGTGAACGAACTAACAGTAAGTGAGCCACCACTCCAAGATGAAACATTTTACATGGATGGTGTGGAGATGGACAGCCAGATCGATTGCATCCACGCTGAAGCCAATAAGAAAGATGAGGGATTTGTCATAATACACATAAATGGCGAGTCCACTGAGATGAAAGTAGATACAGGAGCGAAATGCAACGTCATGTCACTTAAGACTTTCAAAAAACTGAATGGCGGAAGACAGCCTGACATGCAAGAGAGTCCTGTGAGCCTTGTTGCCTATGGAGGCATGAGAATTCAGACCAGTGGCACTGTTACACTCCCTTGTTGCTTAAAGGAGCAGTGTCACACATTGCCTTTCTTTTTGGTGGACAGGGAAGTGCAACCACTGCTAGGATTTCCAGCGTGCATGGACATGGGCATTGTAAAAATGAGCCCAGAGGTCCACCAGGTCAGCACAGAAAGCAGCACAGACTTCAGCTCCCACATACTCACACAATACCAAGACCTATTCAGTGATGAACTGGGTGAACTTCCAGTCACATACTCAATGACGCTAGACCCTGATATACAGCCTGTGGTCTGTCCAGCTCACCGCATCCCTGTCGCGATGCAAGAAAGAGTCAAGGCTGAACTTGAACGCATGCAATGCATCGGCGTTGTAACATCAGTCACTGAGCCTACTGACTGGGTGTCCTCAATGGTGGCAGCACACAAGAAAGACAAGTGTATGCACTGTCATGTACGCACTGTCACATGACCCACATCAGCTGACGTGAGGTCCCTCTCCTGATTTGCTCCTTCCACGTGGCGGCAAGGATGAAAACCGGCTGTGGAGGGATACTTTCGGGTTCGACTCCTGCTGTGGCTGTAAGCGTATGGTGTCGAGGACGGCGTTGGAAAACAAAGCGTTTTCTCTTGTCAATTTGACTATGAAATTGTATCACCTCAGTGGTAAGTGTCCTTAACCTCTGACAAAAGCAATCCTTTAGTTGTCAGTAGCGGGTCGGTTGTTTCCGCGGTTAAAATTACTTTGTTCGGCGGTGTTCCTACCGCGAGCAGAACTCCGGTTAAAAAACTGCTGTTTTTGTACACTTTTGTTTATTTAAGTACTTTAATAGGCTCTCTTTGAAGCAAAGTACAATTGATTGATTATTGTTATGTGCTGCCTTGAATTCGGCTATGCTGTCTGTTAGACAGCTGTTTTTTTCATTGCCGTTTTTGTATTTGTTTGTAGCAAACACTGTTTGAATGTATATATGAAGCTACGTAGCCAAAACGATTAACAACTTAAAAATAACTTTTCTTCTGCGCGTCAGTCAGTTAAACTCACCCATTGCAATAAAACTAGCCCTTAAATAACTTTGTGTTACACAAGCATGAGATCAGACTGTGCATAAATCCAAAAGACCTCAACACAGCACTGAAAAGACCCCACCACCCAATGCGCAGCGTCGAGAAAGTGGCAGCACAGATGTCAGGAGCAACAGTGTTCTTGGTGTTAGATGGAAATAACTCTTTCTGGCAAATACGCCTTGACGAGAAATCCTCAATGCTGACCACATTCAGCACTCCATTTGGGCGATACAGGTTTCTACGGATTCCCTTTGTCATTAACTCTGCAAGCGAGGTGTTTCAGCTCGCCATGGAACAGCTGTTTGCCGGTTACCCATGCTCTGTCATTGTAGACGACATTATCGGAGGAAATGGGGTAGCCGAACATGACGCCAACCTAAAAAAAGTGCTGACACGTGCACAGGAGAGCAAGCTCAGGCTAAACCCTGACAAGTGCAAATTTCGCCTAGACCAAGTGTCATATGTGGGCCACATCTTCACAAAGGACGGCCTAAAAGCAGACCCCTCCAAAACCACGGCAATAGGAGCAATGCCGGTGCCCGTGGATGTCACGTCACTGCAGCGCTTTCTCGGTATGGTCAGTTACCTTGGGAAATACATACCGAATCTTAGTGAGATCGCCGCACCTCTAAGGAAACTGACCCATAAAGAGACTGCGTGGTGCTGGTTCCAGCAGCATCAGGAGGCCTTTGACCACGTCAAATCAATCCTCTCCAGCCCACCAGTATTGGTGTATTATAATGTCAAGGAGCCAGTCACACTGACATGTTATGTATCATGCTATGGACTGGGCGCTGCATGTTTGCAAAATGGCAGACCGGTGGCCTTCGCATTGCATGCTCTCACCGACACAGAGATGCGATATGCCCAGATAGAGAAGGAGCTCCTAGCCGTGGTATTCGCCTGCACGAAGTTCAAAGATTATGTCTATGGCAAAGCAACAATTGTCGAAACTGACCACCAACCCCTGGTGACCATAATGAAAAAGCCCATCCATGTCGCCCCTGCCCGGCTCCAGAGGATGTTACTACGACTGCAGAGTTGCGACATCAGCCTGGTCTACAAAAAGGGAAAACACACGTATTTAGCCGACACACTTTCAAGAGCCTCGGTCGCTCCACTGTCAGAAGGCCCGATTGAACACACTGATTATGAAGTGATGACAGTGAGCTACATCTCCACAGCCCACCTTGAGGAACTAAGACAGCACACAGCACGAGATGAAGTGCTACAAACCCTCTGTGCAATCATCCGGCGAGGATGGCCCATCAGAGAGAGCCAAGTACAGCCCGCAGGGCCCCCTTTTTTCCTTACAGAGATGAGTTCAGCGTGGAGGATGGGATCATCATGAAAAGCCACAAAACAGTCATTCCCCAGTCCCTGCACAAAGAGTACATCAACATCGTACACAAAGGTCATCCAGGTATCGAAGCAACCAAGCGCAGATCTAGAAGTGTTATCTTTTGGCCGGCAATGTCAAAAGACATCACGGAAGAGCTGCTCTCTCGCACAGTGTGTGACAGCACTAAGACACATCAGCAGAAAGAACCCCTACAACTGCACCCCATTCCAGACCTCCCGTGGTCAATGGTGGCCACTGACATTTTTACCTGGCATAGAAAACAATACCAGGTCCTTGTAGATTCCTATTCAGGATGGATTGAGATTGACCTTCTCTGTGACTTGACCACAGCAGCGGTGATCTCCAAGCTAAAGAGACACTTTTCGGTTCATGGCACACCACACATGCTACTCACTGACAATGGCAGGCAATACACAAGTCAACAGTTCAGGGATTTCGCAAAGCAGTGGGATTTCACCCATTTAACCAGCAGCCCAGAGTTTCCACAGTCAAATGGTCTTGCCGAGAGAGCGGTGCACAGTGCAAAACAGCTCATGGAGAAATCGCACAGAGATGGATCCGATGTGTTTCTTGACCTCCTAAACCTTAGAACACGAAACTAGGCTCCCCTGCTGAACGTCTCGTGTCTCGTCAGACACGAGCAGGCATTCCTGTGTGCAGCAAGCCGTTGGCGCCCGTCGCAAAAGACACAGGACAGATCTGTGACCGACTTCGCGACAAAAGACTCAGACTGAAGCGTCACTATGACAAGTCCAGCCGCACACTAAAGCAGTTGCAAGAAGGACAAGTGGTCCGCGTGCAGACAGAGAAAGGCTATGACAAGCTGGGAACTGTAGAAAGGAAGAGCAAGGAGCCACGACCCTACATCATTCAGGTCGACGGAAGAACCTACAGGAGGAATCGCCGCCATATCCTCCCAGTGGCAGAGCCGCCGCCGCCACCACTCCATGACTATGACCCTGAGTGCCAGGACACTAACCATTCTACAATGAACAGTTCCACACTCACACCACAACCACACACACGCTCAAACGAAGATTCACAAAACACAGCCTCTCCTGAGCCCCAACCTGCTGTGCAGGTGCCCGGCCAGAACACTGTGAACCAGACCCCATACACTACACGTGCAGGTTGCATCTGCAGAATTAACCCAAGATACATGTAAATGGAGAACACTAGGATGCCTCATGTGTAATCAGTTTGAAGTCAGTATGTTGAGATAGGATGTCTGCTGCTGTTTGCATTTCTGATAATTGCTGTTATGTTAAGGTGTGGGGTTACTCCAACCGTAAACACTGTTATGTTAAAGTTGTGTTAAGGAGTACTGTTTAGAAGACTAGTGAGTAACTTAGTTTTGTTAGGTGCTACCAGCTAAATGGGGAGGATGTAGATCATTTGGTTAAATGATCACCTCGCAATATTTGTCTATGCAGACCTGCTGTAATTGTGTGGTCTAGTCCAACCGGAATAGTATTGGTGGGGGGGTTAATTTCTTCCGGTATTCAGCCATTATGTTTATCGTGTGCTGGAGTAGGCATTAAAAGTCTACAGCGGAATAACATCCGGAGTGATCATTGGCTCGTCGCACCACACGAGAATGCTATACTGAGATTCTGGCGTTTCTGGCAAAATACATTATATTTAAAAGTCAATTCAGGATTTAATGAATCGATATCACTTGATTCAAGCTACTCACCTCTCTCTATCTGCCTGCACTTTCAAACGTACACGCGAAGGACTTCAGGAATATCTGGACCACGGCCAATCAGAGAGGTCCCGCCCCTGACCATCTCTGACCGGTTTAGACTACGAGTCTGTTGTTGACCACACGGAGACTTTCAGAGTTGCGGAGACTTTTTTTTTTTTACTGAACAACTGGTCGCACCGGTGTGACCTAGGATTTTTTTTAGTCGGACCATTGAGAAATTAGGTCGCATTTGCGAGTTTCTCAGAGGGAAAGATGGGCAGAGGTTCACCAAGCTGCAAAAAACTGTGCCTACGTTATTTTTAAACTGTGAAACAATATTCCTCTCCCAAACACCCGGCGACTGCTCCCCTCAGTTCTCAGATGTTAAAGACGGGTGGATCCTATACTGTGGTAAACACGGCTCTCCTGACTGTTTTGAGTTGGTGCCATTAAATTCACAATGAGCTGACATTTGATTTATTTTCTGTGTTCTCTTATGTACAAAATATGGATTTGTGAGATTGCACTCTATTTTTATTTACATTTTACAAAGCACCTCAACACTTCAATCTTAAGTGAAATTCACAAACACACAGCTGTCAAGATGGTGGGACGTGGATATGGAGACCAAAACCAATTATCAGTTTTTATACCAAGACAAATGGACTGGTACTTATAGAGTGCTTCATTAAATGCCTCATTCACCCAGTCACACACATTCATAAACACACAATCAGATGGCAGCCGAGGTGTTCGGGGCAGTATGGCTGTAAGCTTGCTTACAACACCTGGTAATTCCAGGCAGTCTCCCATTCCAGCCCAGCCCTGCTTAGCTTCTGAATAATGATTTACTCCTTTAAATGGGACATTTCAAAGGAAGCCTGGGATGTTTTTGGCCTTTAGACAAACTACACTTTTTAGAGCTTTTTGCTTTGGTCTTCGGTTTTGATCGACTCATTTTGTGAATTTGTCAGGATCTTTTACAAACAAAGACTACACCGTAAATGTAATATCACGCACTCTAAGCATACATCACTGTGTGCATTTTGTTGCATCAGTTTACCCTCTAACAGGCATGTTCACAACATGACCCTAGGGTCCACACACTAACACAGTTTACAGACCTGTGTACAAATGTTCAGATGTGCACACGTTTGAATCATTTCTCCTTTATTTTAAATGCAACAGCAGTCGTGACACCAAACAGCCATGTGCTCTGCTGGGTGTCCTTGAGCAAGACATTTTCAACACATCGATCAGTGTCAAACCGTATCTCGAGTGTCACTGAAATACACCACGATGTGGGCCGAGTGAGTACTTTCCTGCAGGGCAGCGGGTTCTAGGAAGTACTTCTCTCAGGTGAATACCTCCAACCTCCCCAACAATATCACAAAACAGGCGGTTCTTATGTTAAAAAGAACTTAAACCATTTTCTCACCATAATTACAAACCGGAGGGGGAAAAAACAACTGAAAGATGATTGCCAAACTGGGGCAGGAATATCATATTTTTGGAATCTGTGCTGCTGCAGTGGTGGTGACATGTCATGCAGAGGATTTTCATCAGGTAGCATTAAAAACAGGAAGATAGAGACAGAGTGAGGTTAAGTGGCACATAAAATACTTATAAAAAAGAATGATCAGAAAATGGATTTAAAAACCTTTATCAAAAATGACAGAGCAAGTTTCAGTAACTATAAGAGTGGAGGGATGGAGCAGCACTGACTTGAAACATCCTGCTGGCTACTCTAACCTCATGTACCCTCTGACTAGTATCAGAAGACTAAAACACAGAATCATTCATGTGTGACTTTATGTACTGACTTATACAGGCTAACTACGATGGCTGACTGACAGTGTCATGGGTTGTATCCATTCTTTCCTTATATGACGCTGCTTTTAGAGTCCTTAAAAATGCCTCTTAGCACCAGATAAGTTTTTTTTTTTTTTTTTTACAGGGTGCTCTTTCCTCCTGTCAGGCAGTGCTGAAAAATATCCACAATGATTCCACACAACCCAAAAATATTATTTTAACCCAACGTTAACCCTAAATGTTTCAGGTGCACTATTAAACAACAGTATGAACATGTGGGTGGGATCCTGACACCGGTGAATCTTGTAGGTAAACAGTTCACAGAGCTGTCACCTTAATCTGATAGATATTTCAACTCCAAAGGTTAACATCAGGGTAAGATGTGGATGTTTCAGAGCTCAGTGTGAACAGTGTTACTGTTTAAACAGGGCTCAAAATACTTGGAGTTGACTGAAGCCCGATCCACTCTTTAAAAAAAAAGCTATTTGGTTGTTGCCCCATAAAAGCTCCTCCTAGGGTTTTTCCAGATTAGTGTTTTCTGGCTACATCATCATACAAAGATGGTAGTGAGTATGTCACAGATCATGTGACTCCAGGCTTCAGGGTGGTCCTGGCGTGATGCAAACACAATGCTTTTAACAGTTTGAGCATGTTGCTTTTCAGGCACTTGTTCCCAGCATATCCTTTAGTGTTTAATTACTTCAGTGGTCACACACTTTCACTAACTAACAAAGTGACTGACTAATCATTAAAACAACACACACTCGAACAGTCTTCTTTCACTGGTGGACTATTAGGCTTGGGCAGTATTTTTATCATATTTTACCAGGTTATTTCATGTTTGGATTTTTTTCTATGTACAAAAACTTTCTGTCTGCATCTCCACCCCACCCTGACCTCAGCTTGCACAGTGGGAAAGTATCTTGTAAATTTTACTCAGTCATGATCCTGAAAAAAACAGATTACTGACACTGACATAGCTTACACATGGAAGGCTAGCATCAGCTAGTGCTAGCACTTCAAACATTAGCCACACACTGGGTGGTTTTCTTACTTTGAGACTGCTGCATCAATCTACATTTTAATTTCCATTTAACCGGATTTTTAGTTGGAGACAACACTACATTGTTCCACATCCTGCTAGTTGAAAACCCACTGACACTTTAGATCAAAGTGTTACCATCTTTAGTTCCAACTTACTACAGCTAATGGTACCCACAGCTGTCTGTGTTAGCTGGCTCACCTTTATCAGTGGACCTAGTTACACTTTGTTTAATATTTGCATTTGCCAGATTTCACAGTTCGCTGAGCTCAGCTGATCATTCCACTCAAAGACAGTAAAAAAGACGAACAGAGCCACCTTGATGTCACCCACTGGTTTTGAAGCTGTGATATTAGCACATTTGATGAAAGAGAGGCGGGTCTGACTGTGAAACTATCCGGTCTTTAAGTCTGACGTCATTAGCCGCGTCCGGGTCCAAAACTCCGCTGCAGGTCCCAAAGTCAAACGAACACTGCAGCATCACTGAGAGTTAAAAACTGTCTAAATTCTTTCATCTTTAATAAAATGATCAGCATTGCTGCTTTACCAGGTGTAACAATTAAGTTTAACATCCAGGCATCCATGAAAACAGAATTTATTAAATTTAACAGAGTTAGAAGTTAGCAGGAAGTTAGCT
>VUQG01042593.1:0-10042 GCA_015106755.1 Etia nguti
GTGCTTTGTTTAGCCGTGGAGGGTAACAACTGAAAATATGAAATAAACACACATGTAAGCTAAGACTCTCTAAAAAAAAACAGCATTGTTGTTCGGCTTTTCATTTCACCATTTGTTGATTCACTCGAAAAGCAAGTAACGTAATATGGGTCAAGTGATCAGTTTGATATCAATCCTTTGTGATACACCGTCATATTTACATTATTTGTACAGTCCGAATGATTTGCTTTGGTACCTGGTCAAACTTAAGCTCTCCTCTGTCTGCCTGTCTGCGCTTCTCCTACAGCAAACTCGCAGGCAGCAGCTTCTCCCCCCTCGCTCACATGCGTAAGTGCTGTGCTCAGTCGCCTAGTGCCTGAGCTCGGATCATACCAAAATTAGGGGGAATTTACGACTGTGCGCTATGTGCTTCGAATATTGTGTGTAGTTTTTGTTTTATACAGTTGTCAGTCAGGCATCTAACTATGAAACAAATTATACTCCAAAAGACCCCGGGCTTCTGAAAAAATGACCCGGGCTTAAGCCCAGTAAGCCACCCCCCCGCTCCGCCGATGTGCTTAGCTGTGTCTCTAATCAAACCTCTAACTTTGCTCTGCTTCACTTCGTTTTTGATCTACTGCACAATATTTTTAAGGTCATTTTGCTATTATAACCCAGACCAGGAAAACCGCCTTCATGTTTTTCTGTGTTTTATCCTCAGTTACTTTGACATAAAGGCATCTGCTGTGATGCTTACACCTTTGATAAAGTCTCACAAGTATCAGCTTTCTTTTTATAGATATAAAAATATGGATATGTACTGATAAGTGATCAGAATTATAATATTTCTGACTGTCTGAGGCAAAATTTCCCCGATTCAAATCCAATCTGCTCGAATCATGGATCGAATCGATTCGGGACCTTGTGAATCGGAATCGAATTGATTTTAGAAATCAGTGACGATACCCAGCTCTAATTAAAACACTTTTGGGGTTTTTTTCCCTCTGAAGGTCCATGTTACAGAGCAGCAGCTCAGATTTGACCGCATTTGTTGCTCAGTTTCCTTCACTGATATTCCATGAACAATCAGTGTTTATAGTTGAAGGGAAATGGGCATATTGTCTGTTAGTAATGTGTAAAGACAAACTGTAAAATCTCTAACAAATTCTGTGGAAAATGTTTTGTGGATGACAAAAATTTATTTCTCCACTTCTCATAAAACAAGGAAAAAAAACCCTGTAATCTGTGATTTTTTTTAAAAAATTTTTTTTGACAGAATTTGAGCCGGCACACTGGACCACTCTCAGAAGTCAGAAATGAATCAAGTGTAACGCTCGACCACTAAAACTAAATTCTGTTCAGGAATGCAAGTGAATAATTTGACATTTTAATCAAACAATGATGTGCTTTACCAATTTTGTTTGTCTTGTAACATAGATCATGAATAAAAATGGTAAAAATGTCTTAGCATTATAATATTTTGATTAAAGAGCTTGCACATAGTGGATTATAGAAGCCTAAAATATTACCAATACTCTTAATGTAGAGCAGCTGTGCCATACATCCTACATCAGTAAATATATTTGTTAAGCTCTGTAAATCTTTAACCACTGCTCTTTTTATCTCCACACTGCTAATTACACACTGGTAAAGGTGGCATCTAACAAAGGAAAGAACAGTTCTAATCAACCTGTAATTTGACAGCAGTCACAAGAGTATGACTGTTTCAGACTTGTGTGATATTTAGAACTGATACAAAGTAAACATTTGAATTGTGACAAAAATGTTCAACATGAAGTGATGTCTTTGTTTTTATTCAATTCATGAAATACAGTTCATCATGTTGTCTTCTGCCCCTATCCTCTCTTAGCTTATGTTGATGGGACGAGTTAGTGTGGTTCAGCAGGGCTCCCACAATTCAGCAGGTATATCCTCTTTCCACTGTGACCAGCATCTGGTCAGCCAAAGGTTTCCAGCACAGTCCCAGCAAACAGCAGCAGTGACCAGGCTAAGCATTGCCAGAGATCTCAACAGCAACCTGGCTCTGGGCCTGAGAGGCTGCTGTGTGGACCTTCTACCTGGAACATGTTCCAAGAGAATATGATGTGTATATGCAGTATAATGTTGTATGATGCTGTAAATAGGTGCAAGTATTTGGACAACACTTGCACCCGATAACCAGCTTTTATCTACTTGCTTTGTCACTGAGTGATATAGTCTTCATATTAATATGGTCCTTAATGTATCGTCACCAAGCCATGACACATCATTTTTGGGGTTTAATGTTTTATTTGAACTGTTTATTTTCTTCCTTGGTTGAGTGATTGTACAGCACACATCTTTAATGACTTTAAAAACAAGAATTTGGTGCACAGGTTTGAATTTGTTTGGTTTAGAGAAAAACAAAGAGTCATACATAATTATATATATTTTTAAAGGTGCTACTGACATTAAATTATCACCAGACGTCGGTAACAACCCACCCAATCCACACATGGAATGAAATAAAACCATAGATATCCATACATTAAGCTATATGTAATAATGGGAAGTGACACAGGGCTAAGGTACTGAATGCATGAAGAAAGGAAGGTGCAAAAAGAATGAAAAGTCATGACATCAGCTGAAATCTATCAGTAATAAGGAAGCAATCCTGCCACTTAGTTTAAATTAATATCAGCTGGTTCAGTCCCAAATGTTGGTCCATAAAAATGTGTCACATTACCAAGGTGTCGCACAAGAAACATCCCAAAATGGGCAAAAGCCATGAGCTCTCTCAAGACCTTGTTCAACCTCATTGTTGCAAAACATACTGATGGCTTTTGTTACAAAAGAATTTCTGAACTGAAGGTTCCAGGGAGCACTATTGGTGTCTAAACCAGGTGCTCACTGCACGATTTCAGAAAGAGGAGTAAAACAAATTATCACAAGAGTTGTCCAATAGCCAAGGACCACTTGTGAGCTACAGAAAGACCTGGAATCAGCAGGTACAACTGTTTCACTCCACTGTGTACTCAACTGCCATGGCCTATATGCACCATCATCACGCAAGATTCCATTGCTGAAGAAAAAGCATGTTGAAGCACGTTTAAAGTTTGCTGTACATCATTTAGACAAGCCAGTGAAATACAAGAAGAATATATATAGCCTGGTCAGATGAGACAAAAAATTGAACTCTCTTGATGCCATACACACCCTGTTTGCAGGTCAAAACACACTGCATACCACCCCAAAAACATAAGGTTTGGAAACATCATGGTGTGGGGCTGTTTTTCAGTATACTGCACTGGCACGCTTCGTATAATTAAAGGAAGGATGAATGGACAAATGTACAGAGACATTCTTAATAAAAATCTGATTCCACCGCCCAGGTTGATGATGATGAAATGAGTGGACAACACAAGGAAACTCTCAACTGGTTTCAGAGAAAGAAAATACAGAT
This sequence comes from Etia nguti, assembly GCA_015106755.1. NCBI lineage: Eukaryota > Metazoa > Chordata > Actinopteri > Cichliformes > Cichlidae > Etia > Etia nguti. The sequence continues at coordinate 3,422 of VUQG01042593.1, forward strand.
GCTAGAATGACCCAGATTTTTGTGGAAGAATGGGCCAAAATCACACCTGAATAATGCATGCGACTAGTTTCTCCAAACGGGACGTGTCTTGAAGCTGCCATCACAAACAAAGGCTTGTGTACAAAGTATTAAATAAACATTAGTAATGGTGTTTAGTACTTTTTCTGTCATTTCTTCATTTTACACAATTTATGGACATATATAGTTTGGTTTCTTTGCATCCGTGGATTGAATGTGTTGTGACCAATATCTAGTAATAATTTCATGTCAACAATAGCTTTAGAAATACATTTACTTATTTTACCTGGTGTATTCATACCCATCATACCGTAACCCTCTGAGCATACACTGTGCATGTTCTAACATTAACTTCAACCAACAATCTTTGTGACCCAGCTAGCTAGCTAATGTAAGAGGACAGTAGAAAAAGCTTAGAATATAAGAAGCCTAGCATTATTAAGAAAAGAATATTACACTTGTTAATCATTCTATTATAGCTTCGCAGCACATGGTTACACATTGCAGGTTAACTGCTGCCTAGAGTGTGTAATGGTGGTAAAGTGTAATAGATCAGCTGTCTATGAGAGAGAACTGATACTGTACAGAAATTTTTAATTATGTAGTCCTATTATTTAATAAAAGGACTACATAATTACTCGCTCTTGGATACCTGTGAACACCTAATTTCATTTTTATCCTGTGAGTCAGAGAAATTTATGGAATGCCTCCTTGGTTTTTCTTGGATGCACTGTATGCTCATTTGTTCTTAATTGCTATGGCTGCCCCCCATCTTTGTTTCTAGCAAAGCAGTCATTATTTTGTTGACTTAAGTGCCTTTCTACAAGCTTTAATGTAGAAATAGCACCAGATTGTGGTACCTCCAGAATTTTGTAATGGGATTGCACAAAGGGCACCAGGAAATAAATGTAATATAAAATAAAGTGTGTAGAGAACACTGCCTGCAGTTAAGCCTGGTTTATAGAAGGCTTCAGAGGGGACTAGTGGCAGCTCCCAGGCCAGGGAGACCCCCAAAGAAGACATCCCCAAGAAGCAGTGATGCCTGTACCTTACAAAGGTAAAAGATTATTACAAATATATAACTGGTCGGCAGGCTTGCAATGATGAGCATTTGATCATTAAGTGAAGTGAATGTTCTGGCAAAAATGTGGAAGAAATGGCAAGAGAAGAGATCAGAAGACAGGAGAATCTGATAGAAGAGTGAGGGCAACACGAATCAGGTTACGAGGTGGCTGGACTTTGGAAGTGAAGCATGCTGGGATTTTTGAGGCTGGAGGTTATGGCACAGTGGCTTGTAAGAGCTTAAGGATGAGTTTATCTTGAAGTAGAATATGGAGAGGGTTTTGCCTGACTGGCTAGTTTACTTAATCTGAGTAAGGTACTATTACTGGGTAGATTTTATAAACAAACGAAGCTGACAGTAAGACGTTCCAGAGGTACTGGCTGAATTTGGAAGGCTGTATTCTGATAAATTTGGCCACGTGCTACTCGAAGCTGCCCTCTTGAGAGGAGGAAAATGGTTTGATTTGGAAGGCTGTACAACCAATGTACAACCCAACTGCTGAAGCATTTTGAATAGACCTGACTGGAGCACTGAGGTGTGTCAGATTTTCATGAAACTTGCCCAGCCTAAGGGCCAGTTTCAGAGTGAACATGAGTGGCTGTGCCGAGAGCTTTTGCAGGTGGATGATCTTCCTCTGATGGAGGGTCTCAGATTATAATTTTGTGGAGATGGTGAGCAGCCTGAGTCATTTTACAGCTGGATGGAGCAGAGGGAGGGGTTCTGATAGACAGATGTATGTCGCAAACTGGATTGTCGGGCTGTGAGAATGACTGCTAGAAGGTTCCCCGGGATTGCCGGCAACGTTCGGTTAATGTTAAAAGACCATAATCTTGTGTACTTGCATGACTGACTCTTTAGTTGTTACATTGGTGGCTGTAAACCCAGAAGATAGCGTGATATGGATTATGGACTATATAATAGATAATTCATGTAAAAGACAAAGACATTTACAGTTAACAAAAAAAGAAGAATTCTTGATCTCTTTGTCACTGTGTCAAATGTTAGGAAAAATGGCAGAGCATTTGTTTTCAAATTAATCAAATCAAATGAACTTCTTTTTAATGAAGTGGCTGATTTGTGCACTATGTGACTCGAAGGTCTTAAGGTCAACAGCTCTTACTTCAAATGAGAAAAAAATAATTATATTTTGCAGCTTCTCAGATAGCTACAATGGTGAAAGGCTTACAGCAGGTTAACTAAAGTACCTTTAGGCAAGTTTGCAATAGCTTTCTATTGCTTAGCACAATGTGGAAGGCCATCGATTAGAACAGTGTCAGTCAGTGATGGAGATCCCAGTTGTGAGTCACAGACCTACTGACGGACTAGGAAAAAACGTAATAATAAATCATATTAAATAAGAATGTTTAAAAGAAAGAAATTGTCTGTTCATTAGAGGCAGTGATCTAGTCAGGGGAAAAACAGGCAACCTCATGAATTAAAAAAACAAGTTTAACATACTTTGCTAGCCCATTAATCTTCTTTTATAGTAAACCTCTATAGATGTACTGAGATGTAAATAAAAAAGGTTATCTTACAGTCTACAGAGCCCTCATGAAAACAAACAAAGTTACAGATACAGAGCCTATCAAAGTGCATTTTTTGGACATGAGCCAGTTAGCTAAGTTCATCATATTTCTCCTAGTGGTCTCCGTCTTCACAAAAATGAAACAAACAAAGAAAAAACAAGCTTCTGTTTTTATAAGCCTGTTTCTTCCTCAAGCTTTATTTTTTTATTTAGTTCTCAGGTCTGCACTGTCTTCTTAAACCTACTCCTACTGCCATCATCACCATCACTACCTGATGACCTGAGAAGTGGAGCTAAATACATCTGACCTTGGCAGACCGGTGGGGGCCACCCAGTGGGAGGCCAGTGCTGGCATCTTCAGTCCCTGGCTTGGTGCCAGCACTGATGGTGGTGGGAGCTTTTGGCAGGAATTATGGTCTTTGGGTGAAGATCACTATGGTTTGTTCAAATAAGAGAGGAGGCTGCCAAGAGAAGGGAGCAGAGACCTGGACTGTTATCTGGGGCCCCAACACAAGCATCCCAGCATAGAAAAAAACAAACAAAAGAAACAGACTTGGTTACACATATGAATTTAACAGAAAAAGAAAAGAAACACACACACAAAGCATAGAAATGTTGGCCTATAATTAGTTTACAACTACTTCCCTAACTCTTAGTTAATGCAGAGAGTCAAAAACATTCACAATAACAGCTATAGATTCTAAAGGACAGCGCACAACTGGCCATGGACACAACACCATTTCATGTAGCTGGGAAAAGATGGCCACTCAACCTTCGCAAGGTCCTGTGGACAGCACATAATTTAATCGAAAACAGAGGCGAGGACAGGCGGCTGAGTAAAAATGCAACATCCAACAATTAATCAGACAGTGGCCATGCACAGGAAGACTGGCAGTTAAACACTCCAAATAAGAGAGAAGCAAAAGGGCAGAGTCCACAAACATATGTCCACGATGGACATACGAGATCAAAAGAACATAATGAAAAATGTCAAACACTTACTACGTGTCATTTTGAATCCTCATCTCTGTACTGACTTCCTTGTATTCAGCCTGGAATCCACAGCCACGGCACTCTCTCTCCTTCTCTCTCCACATTGCACGATAGCCTTCTCTAAAGTCCTGACACCCCTCCCCCACCTGTCACTTTCACTCATAACTAGGTTCAGAGACAAATGAGAAGACTTCACTCAGGCAAGTCTGCTGGACCAGACAGGGTGCCCGTGTCCTCAAGGCCTGTGCCCCCCAGCTTTGGAGTCTTTCATAAACTGCTCATGTTGAGTCTGAGTCTGCAGAGGAAGGCGTGGAAGACATCATGCCTCATTCCTGTACCAAAGACGTCACATCCCAGTGGTCCCTAGTATTACAAACCTGTGGCACTGACTTCCTACATCATGAAGACCCTGGAATGACTCATCCTGTACCAGCTTCAACATATTCTCAGGCCGCATCAGGATCCATTCAGTTTGCTTACCAGCCCCACCTCGGAGCTGAGGATGCCACCACCTTCCATCTTATCTACCGCCACTGGACCATTCAGCGAGCACTGCGAGGGTCGCGTTTTCTTTTACTTTTCCAGCACATTCAACACCATCAGGCCAACCCTCCTGGGTGATAAGCTAACAGCGATCCAGGTGGATGCTTCTCTGGTGTCCTGGATTGTTGATTACCTGACAGGAAGACCACAATATGCGCGTCTTTAACACTGTGTGTCTGACAAGGTAATCAGCAACACAGGGGCACCACAAGGGACTGTCCTCTCCCCCTTCCTCTTCACCCTCTACACCACAGACAGGGATGATGAGACAGAGTACCGGGCTGTGGTCGACTCCTTTGTCACGTGGTGTGAGCAGAATCATCTGCAGCTCAACGTGATGAAGACCAAAGAATTGATTGTGGACTTCAGGAAGACCAGGAAATCTGTGAAACCTGTTTCAATCCAGGTGGTTGATGTGTACATTGTGGAGGACTATAAATACCTCAGAGTACAGATTGATAACAAACTGGACTGGGTTAAAAACACCACTGCACTTTACAGGAAGGGCCAGAGTCGGCCATATTTTCTGAGGCAGCTGAGGTCATTTAATGTCGGTTGGACAATGCTCAGGATTTTCTATGAATCTGTTGTGGCCATGCAAACCTCTATGCTATTGCATGCTGGGGCAGCAGGTTGAGGGTCATAGATGCCAACAGATTCAACGTATTCAATTCAATTTCATTTAAAGATCACAACAACAGTTGCCTCAAGGTGCTTTATATTGTAAGGTAGACTCTACAATAATACATAGAGAGAAAAACCCAACATATGTATGACTGTCAGTGGGAAGGAAAAACTCCCCTTTAACAAGAAGAAACCTCCTGCAGCCATCTGTCATGACAGGTTGGAGTGAGGGGAGGAAGACAGGACAAAAGACATGCTGTGGAAGACAGCCAGAGATTAATCAATAAACTGCTCCACAAGATCATTAATGGTGTCAGAGAGGCAGATGTTGTCCAAGATAAGGACAATGCTGGACAATACCCACTGACAGGAGCACGTTCAGTGAGAGACTGAGATTATCCAAATAGCCACAGGCAGGAATGATTTCCTGTGTTCAGTGGTCCATCGCCCTGTACAACTCCTCCATCCAATACACTGTACACAGTGCAGTAGTTAGATCCTTTTACACGACTGTCCTTGATCTTGATTTAGTTTTTCCATCTCTCCGTCCAGGGCCCCATATTATCGAACCAGTTTGCTTCTGCAGATGCTCCTGTGAAAGAGGAACAGATCTTACCTGCCTCATGTGTCATCAGGTGTCTCACCTGGGAGATCAAGTCCCTCATCCAAACTGCACAGCAAAAGGAACCTATACCAAGAGGAGGTCCACAGAATCGTATGTTCCCACCTCAGCTCAAAGTTATTGCGCGCACACAGCAAAGTTTAATTGTCACCCAGGTGTCCAAAAGACCATTTGAGTGTGGTGGCCACCCAGAGTAAGACCACCCACAGTCCACCTTCAGGACTCTTTAGAGTCTGTTTCTGGGCAGCCATAATACCACAGCTCCTTGAATTTTGTCATTGTACTTCCTGGATAATCATGACTTCAGCCACATAGCCTTACCTTTGACCAGACTAACCAGTCCCAATGTCCCCTTCCGGTGGTACTCCTCTGCTCAACAGGCGTTCGACAACCTGAAACATTGCTTTGCCTCTCCACCCATCATGGTCCAGGACGACCTCTCCAAGCCATTAACTGTTGAAGTAGACGCTTCCCATTCGGGGGCCGGGGCTGTGCCATCCCAGCACTTGGAAGGTAAGCTTCACTCATGTGCCTTCTTCTCCCAACTGTCCTTTATGCAGTATGGCGGCACAGTGGGTAGCACAGTTGGCTCACAGCAAGAAGGTACTGAGTTCAATTCTACCATCAGGCCATTATTTAGTGGGGTTAGGTTAATTCATAACTCTAAATTGCCCATAGGTGCATTGGTTGTCTGTCTCTATCTGTTAGCCCTGCGACACACTGGGGACCTGTCCAGGGGGTACCCTTCCTTTCACCCTAAGACAGCTGGAATAGGCTCCAGCTTTAAATGGTACAAAGGTAAGTGGTGAACTGCCAGAGGTTAAAACAAAGGTAAGGTCACCCAAAACCAAAAAATAATGTACATTTCAGAATTATACAAAAAGGCCTTTTTCAGAGAACACAACATGGGTTAGCAATTTAAATCTGTTCTGCAGCAATGGACGTTGATCAAGCATTGAAAGTTGGTGCTACTAATTCCTACAGGTGTTCCAACTTTTCTGGATTACTTACAGCCCCCTCTGTCTGCATAAAAGCAGTGTTGGAGCACACTGTGGTACCATACCCTAGTGAGCATCAGTTGAACAGTATTGTACTGCAGAAAGTAGTGTGTTGGTGCAAAAATGGGGAGAAAAAGGCAATTAACAGTGAAAGAGAGACAGACCATCATAACACTTATAAATGTAGGTCTGTCCTACAGAGAAATTACAAAGAAAGTCAAAGTGTCAGTGAGTA
>VUQG01042594.1:0-12194 GCA_015106755.1 Etia nguti
CAGTACTCTTTCTGCAGCATTTTGGATTAACTGAAGGCTTTTCAGCGAGTTTTTAGGACTTCCTGATAATAATGGATTACAGTAGTCCAGCCTGGAAGTAATAAATGCATGAACTAGTTTTTCAGCATCACTCTGAGACAGGATATTTCTAGTTTGAGAGATGTTGCGCAAATGGAAGAAAGCAGTTTGACATATTTGTTTAATAAGTGCATTGAAGGACATGTCTTGGTCAAAAATCACTCCAAGGTTCCTCACAGTGTTAACTGGAACACCATAATTAACCTTAGTGTGTGAAGAGGACTCTCCATTTACATGCACAAATTGGAGTCTATTAGATAGATATGATACAAACCACCGCAGCGCAGTACCTGTAATACCTACAGGATGCTCTAATCGCGCTAATAGAATATTATGGTCAACAGTATCGAACGCTGCACTGAGGTCTAGCAGGACAAGCACAGAGATGAGTCCACTGTCAGAGGCCATAAGAAGATCATTTGTAACCTTCACTAAAGCTGTTTCTGTGCTATGAAGAGCTCTGAAACTTGACTGAAACTCTTCAAATAAGCCAAGTCTTCAAATAAGCCAACTCTTCAAATAAGCCATAAATCCACAGTGTTTAACATGGTATACACTTACGTATTATTCTTTTCTCTTGTTGATTTCTTCTTGTACGTATTTCAAACAGCTACACTTTCAGTTTCGACTTCATGTCACAAGATAATAGAGCTCACAAACCACAACCATTTTGTATGTGAGCAGCAGGCTCACAGCAAAACCACAGAAAAAAACATCCCCTAGGACAACGAATACAACAGACCAGTGGTGGTGATCCAATGCATTTGTGTACCCCTCGTTTTTTTCAGTCTTCATTCTTTATTTTTAGAAGCCACATGCAAACGATGCCGAAAATACACACACAAAGCTTGTTTCCGAGCAGAGGGATGGAGTCAGTTGTTTCAAATACAGATATTAGTGTTGTTGTAGATGTTTGGGGGGTTTTTCACTCACTCTGGCTGGTTGGTAGTAACACAGGAAGTTGTGCACACAAAATTACTTTTAGTCAGTTAATTACCAAGTGCAGTGTTAATTCCAAGCTAGTCTCACCAACTTGTGTAAACTTTGGCTCTATAGTTGCTGAATGCTCCAGTAAATTGCTTTGTATGCTATTTTTGTTGAGCAGTGTACCCAGGGTTTTTTAGAGATTTTGCTGAAATTATCTATCTGCTGCTGCTCAAATCTGCATTATTTATAGCTGTAAGAGCGACCCAAAGAAGCAAACCTACAAGCCAGAAACCAAAACGGTGAAATAAAAGATTTTCAAAGTAATAGTAGTAGTATTGATGGAAGTCATAGTTTACAGTTACCTTTTCTTTCCTATACATCGAGCCATTTGATTCATTAATGTATAAAGAATGATGCAGATGCACTGGTATACTGAATATACTGTGTAGGAATGTAAGAATCATGTTTTTGCAACTGTCAAGCTTTAGGTAAAAATCTCCTGCCTCACTCCTGATTGAAGATGAGACATAGAAAATAAACACTTATTATTTGTGACCCACTCCTGACAAAACCAAATGTTTCGGCCATGTGAACACTAAATTAATTAAATGGTCACCATTTGAATATGATATTTACGCATTCATGAAAATGAATGCAGCTATTGACGGGTTGTCAACAAATATGTAAATGTATTGCTCTTAAATCTTTACTAAATATAAATGACATTTCTTTTATTAAAGGCAAGGTTTCATTGTCATCTTAACAATGAAAAAACTGTTACTTACTGTAAATCATGAATGTGTGAGAAGTGGGTTATTTTAACACAGCAGCAGTTGCTGAACAGATCACGCCTGTATGTCTGCATGTGCATACTGGCTTTGCATAGCATAAGAAATAAACACAGTAAATTCACTTGCATTAATATATAAATAAACACACACACACACACACACACACATATATATATGTATATATATATATATATATATATATATATATATATATATATATATACATACATATATATACACACACATATGTATGAGTCTGTGCCGGCATGCCGGCCCGGACGTCGCCCGGATCAAAAGGTCCGCGTCAGGTGTTGAGGAACCAGGGCACCCTGATGAGAAGTGGGCTACCTGAACAAGAAGGCATCGGTGGGCAAGAGATGAAAATAGGGCATTGTTGGAATGCTACTACCCAAGTAACCCTGGCGGAAGGGGTTACATGATTAGGATGAGGGACCTACGGAATCTTCGATACCCAACATCAATATAGTAGCTCAGTGTTCCAACATTCAGAAGAAGGGACTGCTCTCACAGCTAGAGATTGACAAGGTACAACACACATGCCAGGGGGAGCCAGGAAGACAGGTCAGGGGGGAGATGTCTTCACCCCCACCCGAGATTGGGTACCAAGCCCTAAGTGTGATAGAAGAAGGATCGTTGAGTGTGAGAGGAAGTGACCTGAAAGATAGGATCATGGCGAAGCTTGAAACCTGGATCATCCGTAGCCGGTTACTCAGACTACGTGAAGTACCCTCAGAAGATCTACTAGATGATGTGAATGCAGCACTACGGACGATACCTACCGCCACTATTACCAAGACTAACAAGCTGATCTACACCACAGCAGCAGTGATCAGTGAAATGCTTGGCTACAAGCTGAATAGCCACAAGGAGCAGTGGAGCAGAGAAGGAGACTAGAGGCTAAGATCAAGGTAACACGGAGGGAGGTTAGCCAACTATCGGAGCTGCAGAAAGGTGCCACAAAGAAGGTGCCTGAGAAGTACAGCAAGCTGTCCATATCTGAGGCCTTGGAAACTGCCAAGCAACGACTCGCAGCCTTGGCCAGCCGCTTGAAGAGGTACACCAGAGAGGTCGGGTCCACTACCAGAGGCCTAGAAGCTTCATGGTCCTGCACAGTATCTTAGCTGTTCCTAGGACTTCTGGACAGAGATCTTGGATGGATGTTGTTCCTGGGATCTGCTGGAGTCACTCGCCTAGTTTGGGAGACACTGCACCTTGTGCTCTGATTACCACTGGGACCACTATTACCTTTCACCCTCCACATTTTCTTGAGCTCTTCTCTGTGCCCTTGGTACTTCTCAAGCTTCTCATGTTCCTTCTTCCCACTGGTAGGACTTCTGGATGTCAGCCACTTCCTGTATCTGTTGGTGGTACATACCATGCAGGGCCCTGTCCTTCCAAGATGGTTCCTCCTCTTCATCCTCTTTCTTAGGTTTCTGCTGCCTGAAGTATTCACTGAGCACGTGGTCAGTTCAAGCCATCTTCCTGATGTATTCATGGAAGTTTGTTGCCTTATCCTGGACTGCGGTACCGACACTCACCAGTCCCCAGCCTCCTTCCTTCCACTTTGTATACAGCCTCACGGTTTTTGACTTCAGGTGAAACCCTCCATGCATGGTCAGGAACTTACTGGTCTTGATGTCAGTTGCTTCTATCTCCTCCTTTGGCCAGCTTATTATCCCAGCAGGGTACCTTATCACGGGCAGGGCATAGGTGTTGATGGTAATCTTGTTCTTACCATTCAGCTGACTCCTCAAGACTTGCCTGACCCTCTGCAGGTACTTGGTGGTTGCAGCTTTCCTAGTGGCCTCTTCATGGTTCCCATTTGCCTGTGGGATCCCCAGGTACTTGTAACTGTCCTCAATGTCTACTATGTTGCCTTTTGATAGTTCAATCCCCTCAGTTCTGACTACCTTCCCTCCCTTCATTATCATCCAACTACACTTCTCCAGTCCAAACGACATTCCGATGTCATTGCTGTATATCCTGGTGGTGTGGATCAATGAATCGATGTCTCATTTACTCTTGGCATACAGCTTGATGTCATCCATGTAGAGGAGGTGGCTGACAACTGCTCCATTCTGTAGTCGGTATCCAGAGGGGGTTCAGGCCTATGCCGAACAGCAGTGGGGACAGAGCATCTCCTTGATAGATCCCGCACTTGATGTTGACTTGTGCTATGGGCTTGAAGTTGGCCTCCACTTCCCCATTGAGTTCCTGATGAAGGCTCTTAGGGTCCTGTTGATCTTGTATAGTTCTATGCCAAAGAAAACCTGAACTGACTCTCCTGAGCCTTTACCTGACAAAGGAAGTCTTGCCTGACCCTCCAGCAGAGACAGGAACAGGTGCAGGCACCTGCCGGACACTAGCGGAGGAGTAGGTACGGGTGCGGAGATCAACTGTGTCCTGGCTGGCCTCACCCTGGAGACTGGTATGGGTGCCGGAGCAGAGAACAGCCAGGCCCTAGCCACCCTCACCCGGGGAACTGGTACAGGGGCAGGGGAAGGCTGGACCGCAGCCGCCCTGGGAACAGGACCAGGAGCACAAGGAGAGCTTGTAGCAGTCCTATATTCACCTCGCAATTACTGTTGGGTATTATTGGAAGTCTTTGGGTGAAATGCACATGGAATTGGCTTTGCACAGATAACACAATGAATGGTCTTGGGGCTAGGAGCATGGATTGCCTCCAAGGCAGCCTGCTTGTGAAATGCAGTCCGAATTTCATTACTCAGGGACACAGTTCTAGGACCAACAGATACAGAATTAACAAAACTCAGCCTTGTAATTATGTAGTTAAACAGTCTCTCAGTCCCTTATTAGCAGATGTTAAAACTCCATTTTCAAACAAAGAAAATGCTGGCTGAACATCAATATGTACCGAGTCTTGGTGAGCTGGTACTGAAACACAGTGATGTCAGGCTCAGAAACACACACACTGGTCAGCCCATTGGCAGAGTGTGCAACTTGGGGGCTGATCAACTCAGGAGCATAAAAATCTTTATTATAATCAAAACCGACAGACATAGTTTCTTCCCCCAGAGACTAAGAAACACAAACATTATATTCATTACGTGGCTCGTGGGCAAGGAAACCAACCTCAGAGAGGTGGACGCCAGCCACAGGTAACATAGTGTTATTGTTGTTCAGCACAGAAGAGTTACTTGATTTGTTGCCAACAGGCAGTGAGGGCGAAAACACAGTCTCAGGAACAGCTACCAGCGACTGGGGACATACACTTGTGAAAAAGTCAATTTTACTCACAGGGAACAGCGGACCTGATGTGGAGGCAGCAACATCTGCAATATGCTTTCCCCCCAACGTACCAGACAGGCCAACCTCCAAAGGGCCAGAAGGTGGTGAACTTGAATCCGGACAGCAGTTTGGCGATGGCGTAGGTGGTGTGGAAGAATCGGGTGCCATAGTAATGGTGATCCCCAAAAGCCGGTAAAACGCCTGTGCTGGTATGAGTTTACTAGTTGAAGTCTCATAGTCTCTTTTCCACCACCAAGTGCTGGTTCTCCTGGAGGTTTCTTCCTGTTAGAAGGCAGTTTTTCCTTGACACAGTCACCAGCTTGCTCATAGGTGGTCATATGGGGTATTCCCTGGGTTCCTTTTATTGTTGTAGGGTCTTCACCTTACAATATTAAGTGCCTTTAGGCAATTGTCGCTGTGATGTGGCACTATATAAATAAAACTGATTAAAGTGAATTAATATTGTAGTAAAAAGTGTACTTAGTGTAACCACAAACTGGATATCCCATAATGCAAGCAGATTCTGTGTACCACAAAGAGAGCAGCAGCCTGCCGCTAGATTGCCATGTTCTACAACAGCGTTTGGTTTTCCACCAATTGACCAATCACAAAATGACCCGAAAAAGGAAAATCGATTCAGAAGGATGGCTATTTATTGAGAAATGGAAAAGTGAATATGAGAAAAACAATGGGTTTTTTTTATTGTGAGGCAGTGTGAAAGGAGTACAATATACGTCAGCATTTTGACACGAAACACAGCGCTAAGTACTTAAAATTCAGTCTCCAAGAAAAACCTAACATGGTTCAAGAATTAAAAGGTACACTGCAATCTCAGCAGAATATATTCATGAAAGCTACAACCCAAAATAATGCAGCCCTGAAAGCTAGCTTTATTGTAGCTGGAGAGATTACTCGAGTTTCAAAGTACTTCTTGGAGGGTACATTTTTTAGGTGCTGCATGCCAAGGCTGGGCAAGTGTGGCCCAAACACTACACTTGTTACATTCTTTTTGAAAGCTATTAATTTACAGTTGTATATTTTTTCATGATACACATCAGTCAATTGAAGTGTGTAACTGTCCTAGTAACTTAATACAGAGACTCTTTTGACTTACACTCTACTTAAGTATCACATGGGGAAAAAAAATAATAATTTACTCTTGATGCCTAGACAATCACAAAACATCACACCAATAGAAAACAACCACAGAATGAAAGGTTCCATTCAACTAGCCAATCACGACTTGCATTTCCTTAAATGGAAAAGTTTGTGCAGGCAACACCCAAGAGTAAAGAAAGATGCCAGTTTTAGTGTCTTTTTGCTGCCAGTCATCAAACATGGAGAGGCTTCACATCATTCTTGTCCTTCTTTTAGGTAATACTTTAGTACTTTTAATAAACAATATGTTATACTGATTCTATTTGGCAATCTACGTTGACTTCTGTACTCAACAGTTACAAGCATTTAGTATGATGTGAAACACTGGCCACATTTGCTATTGTGTTTGTATTTCAGGACATCGTTGGATTTTTGGATCAGTGGTGAATGTGACAGTGAGATCAGGAGAAAACATTACTCTGTACTGTGACTGTAAAATATCGACTGATGAAATTATTATGTGGTACAGAAACTGTACACATGAAAATCAGCCTCCTCTTGTTCTAGAAAAAGAAAAGGATCCATTCAAACCCACCAGTGGCCGAGCAACTCTAGTGAATTTGCTATCTCGCTTCCATTTTGTAGAAAACCAGTCCTCTGGATCCTATGATCTGCTGATCATGAATATTTCTGATTCTGATGAGGGCCTCTATTACTGTGGAACTGAGCGGTCACAATCAGTGAGTGGAAATAAACACAAATATATTTACGGATATAGCAATGCTACAACACGGATCCGATTCAGTAAGTTCTCTTCTATTCTTCAATTTTCTTTTAATAATGACTTTACCTACAACAAATAAGAGAATGTGCTCTTGTATTTAGTGGAAACTATATTCAATGACGGTGCATATTTATATACATATACAATAATAGTATATGTATATAAATATGGTTTATTTGAGCAAGTTGAAAGTCAAAAGCAAAATGACTTGTTCTAGACATTTTCTGTTAAGTAGGAGTTATATGCAATGATTGATCTATATTCTTTGCCAAACAGAACAAATGGGAGTCTAAAGAAAGCACATCACTCAGCTCACAGTGCTTTCCATATCTGCATTGTAAAAATAGCACGATTCAGGATCATTGTCAGAAAACATTTCTATAAAGGAAAAATGCTGATGCTCATTATGTGATTATTTTATTATTTTTGCTATTTTAATTTTAAAACAGCCACCTAATACTAAAATATTAAATTCATTTTATACACATGTGCAGGTTAAATACCCCACGAATAGCTGCAGTGCTGTGCAATGTGCACATAATGTCAGTGTAATGCTGACTCATTATTAGCAAAGAAGAACTGTTTACAAAAAAGTCCTTTGTGATAAAAGCAGAAAAAAATGGTTGCTATGTGTTTATTCTTTTTAAATAGTTGTTATCTGGTACTGATGTATGAGATTTGTGTAAAAGTAAAGTATCAAAAATATACACTGACCTGAACTGAAACATGTTTGTGAACAATTTAGACTCCAGTGACCAAATTTCAACTTATCACCCAACTCTACAAGACAGCAGCATATGTTGGAAGCTGCTGTTCATCCTGTGTCCAACTTTTGCTGTTCTGTCCTCTCTTCTTGTCTCCCTTCTTGTTCATCACCTCTGCCAGAAAACAGGTAACTACTAAATAAGGTTGCTTTATTCACTGAATCCTTTACTTCATTACATGACTTAGTTTTATTATTGGTTCAATATGCAATCTCAATTTTTTTACGAGGTCTAAAAGGACTTTTAATTACACAATAAAGCTTCACACACAATGGCTACCAAAGTCATTTGCAATGTTAGATGTTATCGTTTAATAATGTTGTATTCTTTTTGTGGCTAAAAGATGATCGGCAAAGATTTGAAACCAGTGGGCAAACAAGAAGGAATCAGGTAAATTACATCAGTATCACATTTGATTTTTATATTTATATTGTTTTAGATTATATTTTTAGTCGCTTTCATAATTCATTCCCCCTCAATTTTTCTTTCCCTAATCAAACAGAATTTATCATGTCTGCAGTGAGTTATATGTGTATGCAATATATGCAGACTTTGTATCTCTGATAATTACTCATCATAAACAGCATCCTATGTATTTTCTGCAGCAACAATCCAAAATAATAATTTGACATTATATTAACTTCTGTACCTACTTACCTATACATCATACCCTGTGTAGACATAAAAATAAAATAAAAAGAAGCAGATTCTCCCCTGGTATAGTGCCATGAAATTAGACTGTAAGCAACAAAATCCAGCAATGATACATAAATACTTCTATACACATATTAGATGTGAACTGCAGTCAACAATTTTAGGTGGTTAAGATTACGTTAAAGCTATCTGCTAGAAATGGTAGTCAAGTACTCACTGAGAAAGGAGGGCCTTTGGAGATTATTCGGCATAACAGAAAAGTACAGCTGTATATTGTCAGCATAGCAATGAAAATGACACAGGGGTAACATATAAACTGAGCACAGAAGTGGTCTAAGGATTGAGCCTTGAGGGACCACATCTATAGAGGGTGGTTTATATTAATAACATACAGTTATTTTTTTAAATTTTGTAGTGTCTATCAAATCAATATGAAGAGAACCATTTGAGAGCAGTGTCAGAGATGCCAACCCAGTTACATAATCTGTCAATCAAAATAGCATGACTATTGGTGAAAAAGGGTGCACCTAAGTCAGGTGAAAGTCAAAGGAATATTTGACTTTATCAAAGTTCAAAAGAATATTGTGAGTAATTTTTAGTAATATCGTTTCAGTATTGTTTCTCTGTTTTTCTCAGTACCCAGATTGGAATTCATCAAATATATTGTTTTCCTTAACCAATAAAAGAGAAAGAGCGAAATGATGGGATCTAGGGAGGGTTTGTTACTAGGAGGGAAAATGCTGGTTGTTACAAATGTGAGGCTTCATCCTCGTAATTCTGACCAGAAAAATGTGAGTGAGTGCTAAGCATCTGATTATGATCATGACTGTAAACAACAAATGTCCATTCACAGGATGAAGATGTGTTTTATGCTACAGTGGAAACCCGTCAAGCAGCACAGAGATCAAAGAAGAAGATAACCTATAGTTCTGACATCTGCACCTATTCTGCTATCAACACCTCTGGCATATAGATTTAACAATATTTCATGTTGTGAATTTCTCAACATTCTTAGCTTTACCACAAGAATTGACAGGGCCTTTGCTTTTCCCTTTATGGAGAAATTACCTCACTGAAAGATGAAGTGACTTGATTATGTGCACGTAACATAATCTTCAATCTCCTCACTGCCCTGAATGAGGCACAGGCAACACTCTCACTTTTAAGATTAGCCTTAAAAAAAAAAATTTTTTTAAGTTTTTTCTTAACCAAACTTTTTTCACTCTCTGTGTTTGAACAACACTTTGCATTTAGTCATTCCTTATTATTAATCCCTGGCTCTCTTACAGTGTGTCTTTTGTCCTGTCTTCCTCACCTTGCATCCTACTGGTTGTGCCAGATTGCTCCCCCTCCCTGAACCTGGTTCTGCTGGAGGTTTTTCCCTGTTAGAGGAATTTTGCCTTCCTACTTTAGTACTTGCTCATAGAAGGTCATCTGATTTTTTGTGTTTTATCTGTATTATTGAAGGGTCCTTTACCTTACAATATAAAGTGCCTTGAGGTGACTGTTGTTTTGTTTGGCGCCATATAAATAAATTTGAAGTGAATACTAATATGCGATTGTATTTGTGATGTGACACTGTTTGTAGTGTCTTTGTTGTTTGGCAGTACATTAGTAGTATAATTAATAAACATGAAAATGAACATGTACATGAAATATATTCTACACTTAAGAGTTTTTTGTCCTTATTTATAACAAAATTCCTTAGGTCATTTGGTGCTGGGTCTTTGGCGCTCTGTACTGAGCATTTCTTAGCATTAAAATCATGAACTAACTACACAAGATGGTAATTATATATAAATTTTGCTATATATAATTTTTTTCATTGTTAATATTGTATTATTAATAATATGTGAAGTGAAGTTTAACAAAGACCTAAGCCATAATGAAATGTAGTCTATGTGATTATTAAGCCATACAGGAATTCCACACCGACACGAGTATCAGTTAGCTGACAAACAGATCCGCTTGTGACTACAAACAAAAACTGTAGGTTCACAAAAATCACTTTATTCAAGAGTTAACTATTATCCAAGCATGAAGCCTTAAATCTTATTCAGGAAAAACAGACATTAGACCTAATGAGGTTGCACTTCTTTCTGAATGAGTCTCAGTTACAGTGTTTCTTTCATCACTAATTAGTTGACTAATATTTATGAATTGAAAACAAAAACATTTTAAATTTTATATGCAGCAAACAGAAGGAGGAGGGAATTGGATTTGTAAAAGATTTCAGCACAGAAACAAAAATGTTACTGCAGAACTTGATCATTTCTGCAGGAAGCTTGGACATTTTAACATAAGACTTTACAACACAAAGGCCCCAGAGTTTTTGAGAATTAATACATACATACTAAAATACCTCCTGTGTATAACCCGTGCTGTATTTTGTTATGGAAATTTTAACATAACCTGGAAGACACCCAGTGAGCTTGATTTGAAGTGGGTTTAATAAACACATTGCAATGTGGAAAGAAGTATCCCAGCCAGAACACTAGGATCATCTCTGAATTGTCGCCCTTACATCTTATATACACAGACACAGACAAAGAACATTCCACAAACTCTTACGTGTTGGCCCCTCTCACGGGGGGCTATACCTTGAGCCCCATCCTTAAAACCTCCTCCCTCACAGAGAGAATTATGACCTTGTTTTTTGCTTGGCTGTCACCTAAGGATTTACATCCCCGATAAGGAGAAGGAGTCTCACTATCTGTTTAACGTCTCCCATGAACTTATAATGGCCTCACTGTGTCAAGTGTGTGTGATAGAGGCTAAGGCCCATTTGTAGTGCACATGCATAGAACTAAGTGAGAAAGTGATATTACTATTACTAATGTGATATGATTAAAATATATGATTAATACATCAGAAAAAAAATCTTCCACCACAATTTCAACACCAGGTATAGATATAATGCATCTTGTGTAATGGTTAGCGCTATTGCAATATGTGTTCTGTTTTTTGGGTTTTTTTGGACAATCTACTGATGTCATAGCTGTCATAATTAAGAAGTCAGAGGCTTACATGGATTGCTGTTGCCTGCTTGAAATCATCTTGTATACTAAAGTTCATGGACAGGGAGTCTGTAATAAAAGTTACTGTACCATTGCATTTTGAAAATTATAGGATTGTATGGGCACGGGATATAAAACAACGGTCATGGAGAACATGTATAAATACAAAGTGAGTGGAAAAGGTGACTGAAGAAGAAATACTCAGTGCATCATGGGAATACCCCAGCAGCCTACACCTATTACACTGTAACTAAGGGAGGACTCAGGGTCACCTGATCCAGCCCTAACTATATGCTTTAGCAAAAAGGAACGTTTTAAACCCAATCTTAAAAGTAGAATCAGTGTCTGTCTCTCGAATCCAAAATGGAAACTGGTTCACAGAAGACGGGCCTGTGAGCTGAAGGCTCTGCCTCCCATTCTACTTTTAAATACTCTCGAAACCACAAGTAAACCCACAGTCTGAGAGCAAAGGGCTCTAATGGGGTGATACTGATTATTCAACACATTATACCCACATAGCAAAATTGGTATGGCCTGGATCAGGCCCACACAATGTGGTTACACATGACCCACATACCGCAAAGAATGATGGCCCTTTGGTGGCTCAGATCTGGTTTGCCAGAGGTGGCCCACACATGGGCCAGCACAAGGCCAGTTGCAGACACACTGGTGGCCCATGTGTGGATTACCTCTGGCAAACCTGTTCTGGGCCACCAAAAGGCCGTCATTCTTTGCGGTATGTGGGCCATGTGTAAGTTGTATGCAGCCACGGGCCAGTTGCAGACACACTGCTGGCACAGAACAGTTTCAG
>VUQG01042596.1:0-11478 GCA_015106755.1 Etia nguti
CTTCGCTCTCACACTGCAGGCTTACTTGTTGTTCCTAGAGTATTTAAAAGTAGAATGGGAGGGAGAGCCTTCAGTTTTCAGGCCCCTCTTCTGTGGAAACACTCACTCACTGTGTGTTAATAGACCTCCCTGCACTGAATCCTACCTGTTATTAATCTCTGTCTCTCTTCCACAGCATGTCTTTATTTTGTCTTTATTTCTGTTTTCCTTCTCTCACCCCAACCGGTCGCAGCAGATGGCCCCGCCCCTCCCTGAGCCTGGTTCTGCCGGAGGTTTCTTCCTGTTAAAAGGGAGTTTTTCCTTCCCACTGTCGCCAAAGTGCTTGCTCATAGGGGGTCATATGATTGTTGGGTTTTTCTCTGTATCTATTATTGTACAATCTACCGTATAATATAAAGCGCCTTGAGGCGACTGTTGTTGGGATTTGGCGCTATATAAATAAAACTGAATTGAACTTTTCTGCAATTGCCTTGCAATCAAAAGCATTCACGCTTAAACTCTGAGCAACCGTTTAGTCACGAGTCACAGAAACGGAAAACATTCAGTAAGATTAGCAGACACACATTTTTTTTGTAGATGAAAGGAGGTTGGTGTCCTTCTGTTACTAATGTGACTGAGCCATTAGCTTGCTCTGAATTAAGAAGTAGCTTTGTCGAGCTAAGTGTGTCCAGTGCTTGATGGTTGTTCTGTTGAATTGATTTAATAGGATGGTGGTGCCTGAGATGAGCCCTCTTGTTTGTAGTAGTATTTTAATACATTTCATAAACCAATAGTGCATGATTAAACATACAATATTGTCATGTAAAATACTGTATATCAGCTTTTACCCCCACCAGCAGACACTGTAGGAGAACAACTGAGCTAAAATTCAAAGATTTGGCCATCATCCCAATGAACTATTAGCAGTGTGTTGTTTACAAGAGTCCGCTGCTATATCACCATCTAGATCTCATATCTTCATGCTCTCATTCACGTTACTGACCAGGTGTTTCCAGAGGAGTCTGCCTTCCCAAATGCACTGTAGGAACCATCGTCATGCTTGTATGTGAGCTCCCTCTGATATCCTGCAACACAAACAGACAGTAAATCAATAAAAAGAAAAACAAGATTAGTTAGAAAAAAAGATAATCCTGCTTCACACCACTGAGAAAATGTGAATCAAATACATTTGGATTTATTTACTGTACAAAAGCTCATTTCAAGTGCAATTTCTATCTGCAGTAACTCATATCTACAGTCCGGCAATGTTACAGGAGTCCCCCGTCGAATGTGCATATTTAGATCGCTTCACTACCAACACATATGGCATTTTTGCCATTTAAGTTGATTTATTATTTAACAACTTCCTGTGTGGACTGGTCTGGTCTGATTTGCAAGGATTGCCACTGAGCTTGACTTAGTGCCCTGTTTTTAAAGATCACACCCTCTTAACTTTGCACTGGTTCTACTCAGCTGCCATAAATGGTTGAAGCTAGCTTTAAGATCAGCTGATTCAAATACTGCAGTGGTAAAATCCACACATGACCGTTATCAGTGCCAATATGCAGATTTTAGGAATCAGACAGCATGGTGGCTGAGTCCAAGTCAAAGTGGAGTACAGTTTTAAGATAATAGCAACTCTTCCATTTCCGGTTTTCCATCAGATGCATTTTTTAACGGTTTTCTTTGATGACCATCATCGTGACCATTCTGCGGTGGGGGGAGCACACATATTAAACCTTGCTCCCAAAAAGCCCCAAGTGCTTACCGCTCTCTAGGAAGTGCGTGGCCTTGTCCAGAATGTTCTGAGTCAGCTGACCAGTGCTTTTCAGGTAGTTCAGGATAAAGATGTTGGGAGCAAACAGGAGCATGTTCTGCTCCCCGCAACCGTACGGCATGGCCAGGAGCTTGTCCAAGTTCTGCGCTGCCCTGCCCATCAGGTCACCTGCAGATGCAAACCGAGGAAAAGCTACAGAGACTCCATATTTCACCTGGAAAATTAAAGTTCACTAAACAACAGGGTCACTAACCGAGCACAGAAAAGGTTGCTCTGGCAGAACCAGCCACAAACAGCTCGGGCATAAGAAGAGAGACATTCTTCTCCGTGACCCCATCTGGCAACAACAACGACAAAGAAAAGAAAGAAAAGGCTTCATTAATGAAAGAATTAGCTTAACTTCTTTTCTTGGCAAAAGTTTATCAAACAGAATGATTCCACTGTTTAATGAGCCTGACCTTTGTTAAAACGCTGTTATGTACATCAGCGGTCCCCAACCCCCGGGCCACGGACCGAGTCATTTGGTATCGGGCCGCGAGAGTTGAGGCCCGGGTGTGAAATTTATGGTTTTCAGGGTTTTTATCATTAACTCTGTTTCCCTGGGTCTTTTCCCGTGTTGTAGTTGTGTGTCTTATTTCGAAAGAAATATTTACGCATTACCATAGAGACCAGAGAGCATTAAGGGGCAGAGAGGAGGATGTTACTCTCAATGTTGTTGGAGCATTTCAGGAGGACGTTGCTAATAAAGTTACACAATTACACCGTGAATTCGCGTTTATTATTATATTTACAAAATACCAGTTTTTGTCTTGGTCGTATCATTTTATTTTGTTGGATTTATCTGCGACACCTTAAAGGCCGGTCCGTGAAAATATTGTCTGACATTCAACCGGTCCGTGGCGCAAAAAAGGTTGGGGACCCCTTGATGTACATGAAGCTACAAGCAGTTTGCTCTGTTTATGTGAAACATTACAAGGCATCAAAGCGCTTTTATTTTGAAACCAGATGACATGAAGACAAGCTCAGCACTAAAGATTACATGAGATGGCTCATCTCTGTCATTTAGTTGATCACAGTGAGGTAAGTGCAGCTTACAGCTGCGGCTCGACTTCAGCTTTAGCTAAAGTTCTGCTGCCAGTGGAGAAAATACACAACTAAGACAACTTGGAATTTGGTTTCCTCGCCATGCTAAATAACCATCATGACCATAATAGGCAGCCAAAAAGAATCAGCCGCACTGACCTGACACCAGTCTTTATGATGCAGGGAAGATCTATATGGGCTCAAATTGTGCCCATAAATATTTTGTACTTGTAAATCAAATGCGTAGTTGTGAACTGAGTTTTGTGACCTTGTAAACCAAAATATCTGAAAATTGTATGTTTGTGCATCTATAGATGAGAATTTGTGTGTGTGTAAAAAAGATTTGTGTTTGTAAAAAATATTTACACGAGTTACAAATTATTTGTTAAGGTCTGCTTACAGATACAAAGCAGAAAACTACGTGTAAAACTCTGCACTCAGGTTCCCTGGCTGTGTGCGAGTTTCAACTTACAGTATGAATTTTGACCCGATTTTTCCCCCTTTCAGCTGATTGGTCAATGTCATGTCAATCACAAATTTAACAATCCAATCAGAGAACAGATGGGTTTGGCTGTAGGTGGGGTGCTTTGCTGAGCTTCAGGTCCTGGAAGGGTAATAGAGTTTGAAGCTGGAGGATCTCTATATGAATATCCCGTAAGGCTCATACAAGCTAGGCCCCTTAACATTCGGTAGCTGTTGAAAGGATAAAGTTGTGGTATACCAGAAATACCATTATTACTTTAGTAGTACTTTAACACAAAGTAATACTAAAAAAATTCATCGAACTCGGACATGCACAAAATGTTTTCCTTCGTGGTGATGAAGGAAAACGCTGGCACGTGAAAGGACCTTTACCCTTTACCCCACCAACAGCCAAACCCATCTGTTCTTTGATTGGATTGTTAAATATCTGATTGACATGACATTGACCAACCAGCTGAAAGGAAGAAAAATTGGGTCAAAATTTGTACTTGTAAGTTGAAACTCGCACACAGCCAGGGAACCTGAGTGCAGTTTTACACATAGTTTTCTGCTTTGTATCTGTAAGCAGACCTTAACAAAAAATTTGTAACTTGTGTAAATATTTTTTAATTTATTTTATTTTACACACACACACACACACACACACACACACTTACTTTTCAGATATTTTGGTTTACAACATTACAAAACTCAGTTCACAACTACGCATTTGATTTACAACTACAAAATATTTATGACCACAATTTGAGCCCATACAGATCTATGCATGTATGTGTTGTGAATGAAAGGCTCCAGCTCGAGTTCAGAGGGCAGCACTCAGAGTTTTGAGGCCTTACCTGGGGGACAGAGGTGAACGTTGTGACTGACCATCTGTGGGGTTCCTTCGGCCTTGGGAAGAGAGACGGGACAGCAGTGAAGATGACTGATTCCATTACTCTAAACAAATTTCTAAATAGCTTAAACATAATAACAGTGAGCTTTGATTGGGTGACATGCTCCAGACATTAGAGTGAACAGATACCGGATTATTTGAACTCAGTCCCACTGACTTTCCCATTAGCTGAAAGCTGCTAAAGCAGTTTGTTTCAGTCAGAGGACGACCCGAGAGGCTGACCGAGACCCAGTATAAACACACACAAGGGTGATTTTAACATGTCAGTCATGTACTTTGAGAGTGAAGTAAAAACATAAAGATGCTTAAGTGTTCCTAAAGAACTACGGCAAACTGCAGATACAGCCGATCATCAAAAAAATGCAGACGGGAGGGAGAAGTGGACTGAAACTAAAGTGAAAACCACTGCCCTAACAGACAGAAAGTAAAGGTTTGTGTGATGTTACAGGTTCCCTCTCTCCATGCCCATCACCAAAGTAAAGACCTTTGAAGCTCCTGGTGCGCACTCCTTAACAGTCGCCAATACGACCATTACTGTTCATCGTCCCCCATCTAGAAAAACTGACTTGTTGGGCGTTCTGTCAAAGTACCATGCTGTCTTTAGACTGACCCAGATATCTGCAAAGGGGGACTGGCTGGGTGGCTAGGTGCTTAGTGTTATACCTGTGGCCATGGGAGTGAAAGATTAAGAAGTGTGGCCCCTGCTTTCGTCCATACACTGCACATCTACACGTATTTTAAAAAAAATGGCTGAGCCAGGTTTGACAGATTTCCATATCTGATGTTTACTCTCTATCAAAGGGACAACAGCCAGCGCATCATCAGCTCAGCTAACCTCAGTGCCAGCCCACATCAGATGATGGCACAGCTGACGTCCTCCTACAAATCCAATTGTCAAATATCACAAAGGGCAGAGTATTTTACCTGCTTAAGCCTGGCCTCTGCAAGCTGCGTTGCAACCCAAATCCAACTTTCCCTGCTCTAAAGCACGCTGTCAAACACAACTGGAAATGCAGGAAATCTGTGGGCCACTGTGGCCGAAACTGAAAGATTTAAATGAGATTTTAAAATTCTGACATTATTCTCGCCACAATGTAACTCATCAAAATAATACTGACAACCTGTATCAGCTTAGGACCTGTGAACATCTGAAGTTTGTCATATCACTGACCTCCACCAGCAGGGTGCGGATCACGGTGTCAATTCGACCCACGTCGGGGACTGTGGCCACCTCGTTGCCACACAGCGCTTCGGTCTTCAGGGCCTCAGCGCTGACCTTCAGATTTACCTTACCTGTGAGCAAACATACACGCCGTCACTGTGGAAGCAGGCCTGTATCGATTACCAGTCCCTTCCCCCGCCATACTGTCGTGTTCTGTGTACAGAGGCAAAACCGCCTTCCATCTGCTTCTCAAGCCAACTCATTATCCTCGCTGTGTTTTCCTTCCTCCCAGTTTCCCCATCCCATTCGCCCTCATTAATCCCCATTTGTTGCCTTATTATAGCATACGTCTCTGTCTCCCACCCCCACCCTTCCTTCCATCACAGCCCACAATCCTTCACACGGAGGACAAGTACAGATCGCCCCTTGAGGGAGAGGTTTCTGACTGTTTCGTCAGAGATACTACCTGACTTGTTAGTACAAGTGATTGTCAGCATTCCTCTAAGGGGGAGTTAGAGGAGCGCAATTTGACATTCATCAGAGCCTCATCTCCATCCCTGCTGATGGAGGCTGATAGAAATCCTCTGCTTTCAGGACAAGCAGAGCTCCAACAACAGCCGCCCGTCTTCGCTTCCAGCAATGAAGATGCAACAGCTGTCACTGCCCTCAATACGGATTAATTACCCCACTGTGTCTCATTTTTCACTCAAAGCATGAGATTGTATCGGACGAAAGAAACAACATCAGTATTTCATTTTAAAAGCCATGAAAATTGCATTGTACAGTTACAGAATTGCCTCTGGTAATGAGGAGCTGGGGAGAGCAGAGCTGTGACCGACTGACACCGTGTGACAGTCTTCCAACAGCCGATTAGACCAAAACCAATAAAAAAAGAATAATGTTTTGTTCACTTCTTTTTTCCGATCTGAATCTGAGATGTCCCATTCAAGCCAAAACTGGTTTAACAAAGACAAAGAAACTGAAAGTTGTTTACATGTTCCTTTTAAAAACGGGAAAATGCCACACAACATTCACAGTTTCTCACGCGTAGGGACCACCTTCCATTTGAACTTCTCTTATAAAACAGAACATCGTTAAAGACGGGAAATAAAAATAAACCAGAAAAAATAAAAACTACAGTTTTAAGAAACAAAATGAGGTAATTTGAATTTAGTGGCAGCAACACCTCAAAAAACCATGGACAGGGTCATGTTTACCAAGCTGTAGCATCCCCTCTTCTTTTAACAGCAGTCCATACACATCTGGGGACATCTGGACTTGTGGGAGAGGAATGTTGTCCCAATCTTTTCCCACACAGGATTGTAGTTGTATTTTTTGGTTCATGCCAACAGTCCAGCAATCCGACTCTTATACTATGAAGCCACGCTGCTGTAAAGGCTGCACTACACGGTTTAGCATCGTCTTGCTGAAATATGGATGTAGCTCTAAAAACTTTTATACTGGTGCTTCTCCTGATGTGTAAGCTGACAATGCACCTCCATACCATCAGAGCTGCAGGGTGTGGAGCTGATGGTCTCTGCCTTCTCTAGTCCAGAGGACACAGCATTCCCGTTTTCCCCCCAAAAATTGAAGACTAATTTTTAAACTTATTATTATTATTATTAGTATAATAATGAGGGGATGCCACACAGGTATGCTGCTCCCACTAATTTTAGTAAAATGGTCCGTTTGCTCTAAAAGCACCTAAAATGTTTGAACTGTGTTCTGTTGTTGTGGATTTATGAGATTCGCAAATCATCGCATTCTGTTTTGATTTCATTTGCAGAATTGGGCATGTATGAATAGACCACTCTGTATATTCCACCTCATTACAGCCTGCTTTGATGATGGACTTGTACATCTTTTCAGTTAGTTCCCTCTTTTACCTCCATGTCTGCAAATCTCCACGTAGTGAAAGGTGGCTGCTGGTCCATTTAGTGAGATATTAAATATTCTACATATAAAAGGCCCAGACTGCTGTGAGATGATTGCATGTTTGTAAATTAAAGAGGTTTGTTATAGTCTTGCTGACACTCACTTTAAATCTGTCGAACGTTGGGGCCCTTTTCTCAATCACATTAATGGGGATTCGATTCAATTCAATTTTATTTATACAGCACCAAATCACAACAACAGTCGCCACAAAGTGCTTTATATTGTAAGGTAGACCCTATAATCATACATACAGAGAAAAATCCAACAATCATAAGACCCCCTATGAGCAAGCAATTTTAACAGGAGAACCAGTCTCAGGGAGGGGCCATCTGCTGCGACCAGTTGGGGGGAGAGATTCAACATCATCTTTAACCCAGTCGACTGCACTTTGTGTTTATGTGAAACTACACGTCTGCTGGACCCAACTCCTACCTGGACTTGTTCCCCACATCGTTTGGACTGGGTGAACTCTCTGTTGGCCTGTCTAACTTCATTGTCTTCGGGCTCTAACATTTCTCCTGTACTTTTCATTTGGACTGACTAGCCAATGGTTTTTTTTTTTTTGTTTGTTTGTTTCTTTTTTCTGTGCTGGGATGTTGTTGTTTTTGAATTTGGTTTCCTTTGTCTTGTATGATTTGATGTCATTTTAAACTTAAAATCTTATAAATAAACATTAAAAATGAAAAATAAGTAAATAAAGGCCCAGTAGGGAATCCCTTTGTAGGAAATTCTGATGTGGAGGATCATCTGACGCAAACAAGTAATTTTTCTAGGAACCGTTGTGGAGATCCTGTGAAACATGAAGATCTGCTGCTTGCAATTCTTTCATTTTTCATTTGTTTACATTGGTGACATACTGAAAATCCACACATGGCTCAAGGTAGATCTGGAATAAAACTAAACAAATATATTTACAAACCAAACAGAACTGAGCCATCATTATTGACCATAAAAAACACAAAATGTCAAAAACAAGGTCCTGCAATGGACTGGCTACCTATCACAAGTCGATGAGGCTCCTGAACTGGATAATAAGCGCTTAAGAAAAAGGGAAGAATGGAATACCTAGGGTAATCGGAGTTACAATCCATGAGAAGGTCCTGCTCTCCTCACCACAAAGACACACGCTGTAAATGCAGCCATCACAGTTTCTGAAGGTGTGCTGGTCAGAGGCAGCCAGCGTTACCTGAACCTGCAGCCAGAAACCAAACACAGAACACACGAATGCAACAAACTGGCGCAGTAATGCATCACACTGAGGACTGAATAAACATGTGCTCGTGAGATCGTCTGTTCGCCCAACCATCACTTTTGTTGCAGCTTTCTTCGGAACCACTAATCCAAACAACACGAATTAGTAACGCATTTGTCACACAAAACAAAAACTATAAAGTAATACAATGAAATTTCAAAAAAGAAAAGAAAAACATCATGTCCAAGCATCTTCACAAATGTTTTCCACAAATCTGACAGGTGTCATCTTACTTGTGGATGCCCTTAAGTACTAAGGATCTGTAAGAAGCAGATGTGGTTGGGTTTTTTTTACCATAATGCATTTGGAGAGATAATTGAAGACGGTGGCTTTGAGGGTGAACACCTCTCCTCGGATGACAGAGTATGGCAAGGTGAGACTGACAAAGAACGGCTGGAAGACAGTAAGTCCAGTGTTGGGCGACACACCAAAGCCCACAGAGGAGACACAGAATGCTCCGGCTGCCCATTTAGTGATGGTGTCAGGGGTCGTCTTCTCCATGCTCACCAACCCACTATCTCTGTGTAAACAGACAGCCAGACGTTCAAGTTCAAATTTATTTATATAGCACTTTTTAAAAACAACAAGTGTTGACCAAAGTACTGTACAATAAAATGGACAAAGCAGAAGACAAAAGAAAAGTAGAATAGTGTTTTAAAAGAGAATAAAATCATAGAAAGAATAATCGTAACAAACTCATGATGAATCAAAAGCCATCATGAGTTTGAATCATGAATCAAAAAGATGTGACATTTAAAGTTCGAGTAGTATGGCATTCTTCCCCAAATACACTGATCAGGCAGAGCATTCTGACCACCTGCCTACTATTGGTTGCAGCCAAAGCAGCCCTGATGTATCGAGGCCTGGACTCCACCAGACCCCTGGCGCCCCTCGAGGCAGACGTGTTTGCTTGCTCCACTCTCAGATGCCGACTTGCTGTTTGTTGTTGTTTGTTTCTTGTTCTTTTTGCACTGGATAAGTGCTATGCACTGTTAACATATCTGAGACAGGCACTACAGGACATCGGTAACTCACACAATCTCCCGAACTTTACCCTTCCACCGGAGCTTCAAGTCATTGTTCGCCACGGTAGACACCGCCACCCACCCCCAGGAAGGGCCCGAAGCACCGAACTCTAGTGAGTCAGCCGACCCCAGGAGTGCACTTCGGAGACGGCGACGTAAGTGAGGCAAGGAGGGGGGGCTCCATGCTAGGCAAACGAGCTCGGGCTAGCCGACCACTGCTACCCAGCCTCCTACTGGCCAATGTGAGGTCCCTGGAAAACAAACCGGACGTACTACTAGCCAGGATCACAACACAGCGGGAAATTAGAGAATGCTGCGCTCTTATTTTCACCGAGACCTGGCTCTCAGACAAAGTCTCGGAGGAGACCGGACTGCTGCCTCCGGTAAGGCTATCGGGGAGAGAGGTGTGTGCGTTCATTAACAACTCGTGGTGCGGAGACGTGCAGACTGTCCAGAAGCACTGTTCGCCAGTCGTGGAGTTTTTAATCCCAAAATGCCGCCCTTACTATCTGCCGCGGGAGTTCTCAGCTGTGTTTTTGGCCATTGTTTACATCCAGCCGCGAGCTGACTCCACAGCAGCGCTCGGCAAACTCCATGACGTCATCAGCGCATTAGAAACAACTCATTTAGACGCTGTTTTTATCGTCGCCAGTGACTTTAATAAGTGCAACTTATGGACTGTACTCCCAAAACACCACCATGTGGCCACCCTGGATCATGTTTACAGCAACATACACGGTGCATATAGGGCTGCACCACGTCCCCACTTTGGACAGTCTGACCACATCTCTTTGTTCATGTACCCGGCTTACAGGCAGAAACTGAAACAATCGAACCCTGTCATCAAACCTGTTAAACTGTGGACCCCAGAGACTGAGAGCATCCTACAGGACTGTTTTGCCCAAACAGACTGGGATGTGTTTCAAACTGCAGCCACCAAGGAGAACTGCTCTTTCAATATACAGGACTACGCTGAATATGTGACTGGGTACATCAGCAACTGTGTTGACACTATTGTCCCCACCACACACGTCAGAAAGTTCCCCAACCAGAAGCCCTGGATCAACAGTCAGGTACAACACATGCTGCGTACTTGCTCTCTTGCATTTAAATCAGGCAATGAGACAGAGTACAAAGCTGCGAAGTATGGACTGAGGAAAGCCACTACAGCGGCTAAGAGGCAGTACAGAGAGAAGCTGGATGGCTTCTATTCTTCTGCTGACTTCAGGCGGATGTGGCACGGCCTGCAGCACATCACAGAGTATAGGGCCACCACCAACACTATCAGCTCTGCAGGCGGTCTGCTGGATGATCTCAATGCATTCTACACCCTCTTCCCAAGAAAAGCCCAGCCACCTGCCTAAATAACTATAGACCAGTTGCACTCACTCCAATCACTGCAAAGTGCTTTGAGAGAGTGGTGCGTCCCAGTCCGTCAGGATCGGCAACAGGACTTCAGCCAGCATTATTACTAACACTGGCGTTCCACAGGGTTGCGTCCTCAGTCCCATCCTCTACACCCTGTACACCCACGACTGTGTCGCCTCCAACAAAGACAACATCATACTGAAGTTCGCGGACGACACTGCAGTGATCGGTCGCATCACTGGAGGGGACGAAGCGGCTTACAGGAGAGAGGTGGCCGGTCTGGTGTCATGGTGTGAGGACAACAACCTCACCCTCAACACTGATAAGACAAAAGAGATGATAGTGGATACGAGGAAGAAGAGGAGACCTCACCAGCCGCTGTTTATGCGGGGCCTTGAAGTGGAGAGGGTGAGCAGCTTTAGGTACCTGGGCGTCTACATCTCTGAGGACCTCACCTGGACACTGAACACCACACAGCTGGTCAAGAAGGCTCAGCAGCGGCTGTACTTCCTGAGGAGGCTG
>VUQG01042600.1:0-27950 GCA_015106755.1 Etia nguti
GGGGGGGGGGGGGGATCCAGTCTTTGCAAATGGCTGCCCCTCCCTGAGGAACAAAAGGAGCATTAAAAAGAAAAAAAGAGAGAACATGAGCAACAAACAGGAAAAATACAAACTGCAGGAGATAGAGAGAGAGGTTAAATGTAATGACATGTGGTAGTGGTCTATAAAGATGTGGGAAAAGTGAAAAGAGGGGAGTGGAGAAGGAGTGCTCTGTGCATGATGGGAAGTCCCCCAGCAGCCTGAGTCTATAAGGATGTTCAGCGTCACCTGTCCCAGCTCTTACTACAAGCTTTATCCAAAAGGAAAGGAAAGACAAAGCTTCCACCAGTCGAGTATTTTCACTCAGCTATAGTGCAGACTCTTTGCTGACCATGCACCAAACACCTCAAAATAGACCGACTTCATGTTAATGCATTAATAAAGCTGTGTTCCCGTCTTCAATGAAGCCATAAATGATTTGCTGGAACCTGTGAAGTGAGTTTGTGTGCATCATCATATATTCGTCTCCTTCCTGTAAAGCGAGCCAGAACAGTTTCTTTAATGAGAATTTCATAGATTCCCCTCCTCTGTCCATTTCCACTGCAAACTGTAACAGTGCAAATGACCCTCAGCTGTTTTCAGAGTCAGCAGACAGAGTTGTTATTTGCTAAAGTTGTTGTGATGTTTTTGCAGGGCTACAGCTCACAGGGTGTGTGCGTTTGTGTCCCAGGTGGCTTTTAATGGATCGGGTCTTGAGGTTATGCAGTCATAAGGAATGTTTTAAAAAAAGACGATTGCTCCTGAGTTTTAAAGTTTCAGTGGACCCTGAGGTCCAATTTGAAAGGAGGATGAGGAGACATGAAGGTCAGCTGGAGAGAGAAACAAGGACATTAAGACGAGGCAAAAGAAAGTATTGCTGTTCTCATTGTCAAAGCTGTTTTCTGGTTTAAAAAAAGATGCTAACATCTACAACGTATAAGATTTTGTCTTACACGATACTCTCCATATGATTCCTTTATGTTATGTTGTGGGTAGAACAGCAAAAAACAAAGTATTAAAGTTTGAGTACAGAACATTTCTGAGTTTATTTCAGCTCCCAAGGAGTAATTTTAACACATTCAGAGTAAAATGTTGCTCAGTGCTGGAGTTATCTGACAGGACTGATAACATCAGCGTTAGCTCAACTCCTTGGAGATGCAATTACACTCCACCCACACATTTCATTTCTCCGGTCGCAGCAGCAGGAAAGAGTCGGTCTCCTCACTTCTATCATGTAAGCTGCATGTAGACAGATGTGCAATGACTGCTTGTATTCTGCAGAGAGAGGCAAGTAGGGCAAGGATACCTTTAAAAACAAACATGAGCAGCTTCTTCTAGTAGGTATGATGGCATTACCAGAGGCTTAGAAATAAATAAGAAACAGGAATTAGCTTCTTTATTTTGAGTGTGCAGCACTTGAAGAGGGTATGTTACGTGATTTTGATTAATATAGATCTTATGATGAATCAACCCAGATTTTGTTACTATAGATGGCTTACTTCATTCAGGAAGTTAAGACTTAAACTTAACTTAGTTAAGAGACTTTGTCACATTGCTGTGCCCCATGCACAGCACTTCATACACTTAATACAAGTTACATGACATTAGTGACTTTGTCCTCCATCTCTCTCCAACACCTCTCAAGCTGCCAGTTTCATGGTTGCTAGGCAACAGAGGCAGCCCTGATAGGCTACACTTCCGGCCTCTGAGGTCTTCGTGGCCTGTGAAGATGTGCCCTTTGTAGGCTGCGTCCTTCGTAGCTTGCACCTAGCCCCACCCTATCATGTGATTTCCTGAGGTCAGATGGCCCAGGATGTGAGTGGGCGTTAAGGCGTCTGGGAAGGGATCTTCTATAATCCAGTTCTGAGATCCCTTCCCAGACGCCTTAACGCCCACTCACATCCTGGGCCATCTGACCTCAGGAAATCACATGATAGGGTGGGGCTAGGTTTCGCAATGAGCTCACCCGAAACCCTGGCTGATTGTGATTTACACCCATTTTCACACCTTGGCTCATGTGATTAGGTAGAGGATCATTAGGGGGTCCAACTTAAAGAAGTCCAGACGCTTTTCTTTCCAAGCTCCTTAGACATGGATACCTATGCTCCTCAGTATGTTGGCCAGAAATAAAAATAACTCATTCTGAGTAAAATAAACTTTAGTGAGTGCATTTATTTACTCTGGAAAATTTAGACAGGCATCCAGGCTGAAAACAGCTGTGCAGGAAAACAACAGCCATCTAGTACCAATCACACGGTGAAATGCAGTCCAGGTTAATTTGGTCATGGTGACAGCTTAGTAAATCATTTTTAGTGGAGCCTCTTGACCGCAACTCGTCCTTCCACAAGAGCTGTCCAACTCCATTCAGGTCATTCCCTGAGTCTAACAGATACATATAAAGGGATCCATTTTCAAGGAATTACACTGAGATTGCCTGTAATGAGAAATCTGTCAGATAAGGGGCTCTATAACGGGAAAGACCACAAAGTAATAGGCATGGTGGTAGAAGGCAAAGGAAACATTAGCTCATCCATCCCCTTCATAGTCAGTGTACACGGATATCTGAGTGTGTACCCCACAATCCATCACCGTGGCAGGCACAGCACCACCTCTGCACCATCTACCGGCCAGGGCTCCAGTCAGTCTGAGTACTGGTGTGTCTGTACACTGCAGGAGTATGTGGGAGTGCGGACCCTACATGTTCTACACTTCACTCCCTGTGTGAGCTCCTGTTATGAGGATTTATGAATGCAAAGGAGACACAGAGTAAATACAGTGAAGACTATGTCAGCGAATAAACTGCTAATGGTGATGAATACAGCAGAAGCAGAGAGATAAATCTGTCTCTTTGTCTCTATGTAGATAAATACGACAAGAGAGCCATGACTCTGAAAAATTACATTCCCATTCAGATAAACTGTATTCTGATTTAGAGGGGAATGTGTTTTCTCATGGATTGTTTTCTTCTACACACACCTTTATTATCAATGTGGCTTTTCTGTGTATTTTCTTTGTTTGCGGTCATAGACTGTAAGTGTGATCATGAAAGAAATGAGGAGCGGGAGTAAAAGCAAACTTGCTCATCAGCATTGGCCTGCATACAGGAATTTTCAAGATTCAAGATCCTTTATTTGTCACATGCATAGTTATAAATGTTGACTTTAGATAGATGGAAAAAGAATGTGCTTCCTAACTTCAGGTTTTTAACTGAGGTTTTTTTGAGTTACATTAACTTAATCCTTTTGGGAGAAGTTAATGAAAAATAGTGTAAGTCATATGGACTGAAAGTGCATCCAAATGTTTAAACTGTGAAAATATTTGACTTTTAATTTTTGATTCAAATTTTTTTTAGTTCCGTTAATGTTTTCAGGCTTATGCTGCAAAAAATGGAGCTTAAGCTTCTAACGTGGCTAACATTATGAACATTTTTATTTGAATCCAAACCTTTCCCTCAATGGAAACTTAGCCTGGTAGTTTTGGTGCCTACAACATAGCAACACAGCATGTAAAAAATTACATTTGAAAGAAAATAGAATCTGAAAATAAGTGAGTGAGTAGCTGGAAGTCAAACTGAACTTGGCTGGATGACACTGCCTACCTTGTTAAATGTAAGGTATTAAAACTGTAAAACCGCATCCCTGAGATGTAATTAAAATGCAGTTTAGTGGCATGGGAAGGTCGTTTTTAAAACACAGGACTGGATTAGAAATGGGAAGATTTGTTCTCACTGCAAATTCTCAGCAGGTAGAGATATTGAACTTCTTTTTGTTAACAAGAAGAAAAATTGTCCCTTTTCATCTAAATTGGGATGGAAAATGGAAGGACCATTGTTGTTGGTAACGGTACTACCCACTGCATTATCTGCAGCCCCAGCATGTGGGAACAGTGACTTTTTACTGTCCAGAGGCTCATACAGATAAGCGCACCATGGGAAATGTAATTTACAATAAAATGTTTTTAATATTACAAAAAAAGAAAATCCTCTGGTAATGTTAGTCTCTGCTTTTTATTCTTGAAACAACAGGCAGGTGTGGGGTGGTTGGACTGCCTGGTACTTAAATACCAATTTTTCTACGCTGAGTGTTCTGTCAACCAATAACACAGGCATTCATACAACACTTTATTCTATTCCTTTAAGCACTTTGCCTAACATACACACATACACACATACACACACACACACACACACACACACACACACACATATGCATTGGGGAACTTGTGTATCTTGACCAAAAATACTTCAACATGCGAACTGAATTAGTAGACGACCCATCTACCTGAGCCACGGCCACCACAGATGCACATATGTCATTCAAACGTCCTGAAAAGTCAACTTTTCACTTCTCAGTTTTCAACCAACTCAACATAAACATAAAGGTCCAGAATACAATATCCATGCTAGGTGGGTCAGTACAATAATAAAACCCAACAGAATTTGCAATTCCTGGTGAAATTGCAGTAGGATTGCAGACTTGCTGTGGATCGGAGCAAAAAGTTGTAGATGAATAGCTCATTTGTGTAGAATGAAAACAGGTGTGCCTAATAAAGTGTCAGACATTGTGAAATTGTGTGTCTATGTTAACTATACTGTAAGTTCATAATGAGAAACAGAGCATGATGGAAAATCTGTTCAAAGTTGTACTACATGATGAGGAAGAGAGAAATAGTGTACCTAATTAAGTGGCGGACATTGTATAATTGGTATAAGTTTCTGTGACCATACTGAAAATTCCAAGTCATACTCATGCCCATGCTATACTTCAACCCACCACCTTTAGTACCGGAGTCTTTAGTTTTCCCTGCAAGGGGAGGGAGCACGACTGTGGCCAACCAATCCACAAATGATATTCAAATGAGGGAGGTGTGCTTTAAAACCTGTAAGCATCCCGACAAGTTGCTCTACACAATTGATTTTGGTGTGTGTAGTCTTTAAATAGAGGTCAGGAGAGCAAGTTAAAAAAGGAGATTTTTTCTTTCTCTCCAAGACTGGTTGGAAACTCATGAATGAAAGCTCATGATGGCATTCCTCTGAAACAAATGGCTGTAGTTCAAAAAGTATGCATGTGTGGGCTTTGAGGCAGAGCTTGTTGAAAAGCAGACAAGTGTAGCCACGTTTTGAGGGTAAAATGATGGCTGTAGGGTGAAAATTGTGGTCACAGTGGCAGGTTAAACACCAAAATTTCAGCTGAGGTTTTCTGCATGTCTCACTCCAACCTCCCTTTGCTTTCCAGTGCACATGAATGGGGAGAGATTTGAGAGATTTTTTTTTTGACAGTTTTGACCACAACTGAAAAACCGTAAAAGGTACAGTGAAAAAAATATGTTAGTTTTGTAGGCACAGTCGTAGTGCTAGTCAATTTTGTGTCTGTAGGACAAAAGGTGTGGGAGAAAATCCACCTAAAGGAAGAGGAGTGACAGCAGAAAAGAGAGTACTGTCTCTCCATTCAAAGTCAAAATTTAAAAAATCTGAACAGAAGCACACAGTGCACGAACGATCTGCTCTTTTTGAGGTATGAACGGTGTATCTATGACTACTTTACTACTTCCGGCGCGCCCTGTGTGTGGCAGCCTGTTACAGCAGCTCCGCTCATTCTGAGCTTCTTTCTTATCTCCTCTTTAACAAATTTCCCACGTGTGGGACTAATAAAGGTTATCTTATCTTATCTTAATGGACGAAGAAGAATAAATAATCCAACTAATAAGGACCTCTCAGGTCTGTGGAGGCATCTTCCTAACTCTCTCTTCAGCCTAGAGTGGGACAAATGACATCTTCATCTTTCTACATAGTCCAGACTATTTACATCAAGTACAGTAACACCAAATGTGTGTTTGGGCCAACAGGAGAAGGAGGTGACCATCACTATGCCTAACGGGGAAACGTCAGTGGCGACGGTTCGAATCTGGAATGAAACAGTGTCCAATCTGACACTCATGGCTTTGGGCTCCAGCGCTCCAGAGATACTGCTGTCTGTTATAGAGGTACACACGCACACACACAAAGTAACTCTGTGTATCGTTTATTGAGATGCAGATGGTAGGTAGACTCGTCTTCCCTCTCCCTGCTACAAACTTTTTGCAGGTGTGTGGTCACGAATTCGAGGCTGGCCAGTTGGGTCCAGGAACCATCGTCGGGAGTGCCGCCTTCAACATGTTTGTGATCATCGGCATCTGCGTGTGGGTGATCCCCAACGGCCAGAGCCGGAAGATCAAACATCTGCGGGTGTTCTTCATCACCGCATTCTGGAGCATCTTCGCCTACATCTGGCTCTACCTTATCCTGTCTATCATATCGCCGGGTGTCGTGGAGGTGAGGCAGACTCAGTGTGAGAGGATGAAAGAATCAGTGAGCTCAGAGGTGCAGTGGCAACATTTTACCAGATATTTATTCCCCATTTTGGTTAATTGGTAAGTTCTCAAATGAACCCTCTAACATGAAGACTTGAAGCGAAGTGATGCAACTAATGTTATGCAGCAGAGGTGATCGGGAAATAGTTTTGACACGGAGCAGTTTTTATCTTTTATTTGTTTTAGAGGTTGGGGAATATGTGGAGGGAGACATGTTAGTATCGTCTTCTTCCTAGCCTCATACACTGCCTGCTGATGGACAAATTTCTAAGCAAAGATATCTGTTATTCTTTTTTACCACACAAGTAGTGTTGTTTACTTGTAAATCCAAATGTGAGCTTACTGGCAGGCCAGTCAGGTCGTCTCACAGTGAGTAGATCCTGGGTTCAGAGCTCCTGGTTAGATAGGGAATGTTCTCCCTGTGCCGGTGTGTACACAATCCAAAGACAGGATTATCAGGTTAATTGGTGATTCTCAATTGGCTGTAGCTGTGAACGTGAAAGTGTGTGGTTGTCTTTCTGTGTTAGCCATGTGGTGGATATGCAGCCAGCCTAGGGTGTACCCTGCCTCTTGGCCTGTGACAGATGGGATAGGCTGGATGGATGGATGGATGGATGGAGGGATGATTGACCGATCTTTAACAACTATAATAGTTCTAACTTTATAATCCCCATGTGTGTTTCAGGTGTGGGAGGCCCTGGTCACACTGCTCTTCTTCCCTGTCTGCGTCATCCTGGCTTGGATAGCTGATCGGCGCCTGCTCTTCTACAAATACATGGGCAAGCGTTACCGAGCCGACAAGCGCCATGGCATCGTTGTCGAGACTGAAGGGGATTTGACACCCAACAAAGGCGGCATGGAGATGATCATAGATGGCAAGTTCCCAGCGCGAGGGGGCGCTGTGGTTCCTGCTGAAAACTGTGGGGGCGGCACTCAGGACGGGACCACAGGCGCTGCAGCCAACAACATTGGAGCGGCAGCAGGAGCCATGGGAACAGGAGGGGGAGCCAATCTGCCCAACTCCAACAGCGCTACAGTCAATGTGGAAAGCAGCAAGGAGCTGGACGAGAGCCGCAAGGAGGTGAGACAGAGACGGGAAGAAGCTTCAGAGAGCAGTCCAGGAGAGTATCTGATTACAAGCACAACATCAGAATCACAATGTCAGACTGTTAGTTTGAGAGATTCAGTTACACGCCAGATGATCTGTTACATAAAACCGTCTGAAAGGTCTTCCTA
The DNA here is from genome assembly GCA_015106755.1 of Etia nguti. Classification (NCBI taxonomy): domain Eukaryota; kingdom Metazoa; phylum Chordata; class Actinopteri; order Cichliformes; family Cichlidae; genus Etia; species Etia nguti. The sequence goes on from VUQG01042600.1 coordinate 7,603, forward strand.
TATAACAGGCAAACTTCAACCATCAGATCAGCAAACCAGAGAGTCAAAACATAAAACTATTTCTGAAGACAGACAGGAAAAGAGCAAAAATTTATTTTGGAGCACTCGTTTCTGCACATTTTAACACTATCACTATGCAAACAAAGTTTTTCTTTCCATTCCTCAGATACACTTCTGGTTTGTACAGAACGTCTTAGTGCCATGTGTGGAAAATCTGTGTTCAAAGTAAGGAAATGAAGAAACAAGCTTTTCATTTTCATATAATCTTTAGAATGTAAATCCATTTGGACTCTCTGGGGTCAGTGCATATTGTGGCTTACAGTATATATATTCCATAATTACATTTCTCACATTTTTATGTTGGTGAAAAATCTAAACCTGCAGTTTCTGCTGTTTTAGGACATGATTAGAGAAAAATAATGGATTATTTCTCAGCAGAAAACAGAAAGATACAGTGCTTAATAAATTTCAAACACCACCCAGTGTAAGATTTCTGCCACAGGCTCAAGCTCCTTAGTCTAAATGATATTTTTAATGCTAAAATATAATTATTGTTGTTATCCATGAATTTACAAATTAGCAGAACAGAAAATTTAAGTATTTGAATATTGTGCTTCATTCATTTCTGGCTTCTCGCTCAAAACACATTTAAAAAAGTGAATTCAGTTTGTTATTTTGCCTCATAAATAAAAACTTAACTTTTAGTTTTTTAAACAAGTTTTTGACAGATTTCTAAAGTATTTGTGCTTTCTTGTTTTTATAAAATCTGGTCTGATAAATTTGTTAAGTGCCTCAAATTCAGATAAATGTGGCTCCAGTTTAAATTTCCATTTCCTCGAGTGAAGCATGCATGCTTTGTTCTGCACTTTATAATCTTATTTTTGTCATCTTTAAAGTTTGTTAAATGATCGCTGCTTTGCACAAAGTCACCTGTCTGAAATGCAGATGACAATATCCCCATTTATATCTGCTGTGAAAGAGATTAATGGCTCTTACTTTTGAGGAGTAGAAAGAACTTTTTTCTTATCTGAACTGAAAATCAATCGACAGTACAAATCATAAAGCCCCTTGAGGAGACCTTGTAATACTTGGCTCTATAAATATAATTTACTTGATTTAGAATTGAGGATGGAAAATGAGAAAGATTAAATGGAAATGTTAGGGCAGAGAAATTAACATGTGAACATTTTAACTGGCAAATATTCCAATAATGAGAGTCAGAACAGAGAAATGAGACTCTGGGGAAGAAACTTTATTAAAATAAAAGCTAGATGGACAGAAAGAACTGAGAGACAAACTGCTGCACAGTTCCCAATCCACATTATTTTTCTGGCCCAATTACACAAGACATTTAAATATAATTCAGGTATTTTAAGCTAAAATATGCTCCAAAGTGGACTTTTCTAAAGTTGTTGCCTTTCACAGGTACTTTCACAGTTTACCTTGGACTTGGGTGACAAGTTTGAAGATGCCACTCATACTTACATAATTGGAGTTTTAATTACATTTAGCTTTTTCACTCCTTACTCCTGGAGTCGATCTTACAGCACAAGCTGTACTGAAATAAGACCTTTTAAATACAGGAGATGGAGGGTTAAATGCTATTCTGCTCATAATAGTGCGCTAAACGGCCTTTTTGGTAAGTTCGCACCCTGAAAGCCAACTGAAAGTGTCGAGTGCACTCCACCCCTGCAGTTTTGCTATTTGAGTTCGCTGTGTGGGCAGAAACTTGATGTAAATGTGAGCGGAGGCAGAGCGCAGCCTCAGCCTGTGGGCTTCACTTCCTCTCACTGAGGTGACCCCTTCAGGACCGCTCAGTCCTTCATTAGATACTGAGCTGTCACTTACTGTGAAACCTGCCTTCATGCATACACACCACATACAGGTTACACTGGAAAGGGTTATTTTTTCTTTCCTAACAGTCGCTCTCAGAGGGAAGACAGACCAAAGCAGACCACATATGGCCCGAGTCTTTGGATCCAGAAAGACCTTTTTAATCCACATTACAAAGAATCCTTCACAAAAGTTCTGGATTCAAATCCAAACAAATTCTAAAAGTTAATCACACCATACTGAGCCCTGCAAATACATCCATAAGTGAAAAAACAACATGCTAACAAGCAAACATGCTGTTCACCCTTGTTTGTCTACAAGTTTTTTTTTCTTTATCTGTTTTTTGTGACTCAGTTTAGTTACTTTCTTCCAGGTTCTCCCACCGGTGTTGTGCACAGCATTTTGTTCTCTTTTTTATTTATAAATAAATAAAGTTCCTCTTTGCATCCTGAGATTCCTGATAGGCATTTGGATCCTCTCTCTAGAAACACCTGGTAGCACAGGCCAAAGGTGCTTATCAAAATCTGCAACTAGACTGACTTTGCCTTACTTGTTTAATAAACTGCTGTTGGACAGACAGACCTATTTTCTATACCCAGCATCCATGATTTTGTCTCTTTCAGTCCTTGTAAACAAGACGAGACAAAGAACAGCCCGTCAGGGGAGTCAGACCTGCACATTTTTACATATTTCAAGAGCAGGCTCACAGGTCCCATTAAAATGCCAGAAACAACCTGTGTTTCGTGTTGTGTAGAGAAAATGAAAGAAATATTTTAAGTATTACCATATTTGTATTTGCTTAATGGTCTATTTGTAAATCTGCAGAATACCTGGTGGAGACTGAGAGTGACTAAAGTGGGTTATGTTATGTTCTGTTTTTGAAAGTGACATGATAAAACCTTTCATAAAGTTGTTCCTTGCTCTAAAAAACTATGTTAAAAATGTAAAAATGTGTCCTAACACCAGATCAACTTTACTTATTCTAATACAGTATGTGGTTATATTGTGAAGGCGATTAGTAGGAAGCAAGGTAATAACTGTTGATTAAAACTGTATATCATATTGTATCTGACAGAAGTGAAACATCGTCTGACTGGATATCGTTATGGAGAAAAAGCTTTATGGTTTTTTGTTTAGTTTTGGGGGTTTTTACTGACCATTTGCAAATAGCAAAAATGTGGGATGTTTTCTGCACCGACTCATCTATTAAATGTGTTCAAATGTAATTAAACATTGCACTCAGGCCTCTTTGTGTGACTGTCTTTGGACAGCAAAGGGGTAATTTATTTCTCTTAACTGATGACATTTTCTCTTTTAATGCTTGAAAGTTGTTGGAGGTTATTATTTTAAAAATGTCATTCCTTTTGAAAGCTCGAGCTTTTAAAGAAATGACGCAGTGATTTTTTTGTTAAGAAACTGAAAAAGTATATAGTACATTTCTACGTTAGCCTTTTTTGTATTTTATATCTCTAAGACTTCATGCAGTCTTGTAAAAAACCAAGTCCACCTGTACTGTTTCCATCTGGATTATTCAGTTGTGTGTTAACAAAATTCCACAGTCTTCCCGGGAATTCTAAAAAAAAAAAATACGGCAGAACAGCTTAAGTTTGCAAAATTGCGTCAGAGCAAACCACAAGATTTTCAGAGCGATGTCCTTCATACAGACGAGACCAATGTGGAGATGTCTAGTCACGATGCACAGCAGCACATTTAGAGAAAACCAAAAACAGCATATCAGCACAAACGCCTCATACCATCTATCACACAGTGGTGGAGGAGTGATGATTTGGGCACCCACAGGACCTGGAGTCGACCTAAAACTCCTCCTTCTCTAGTATTCTGGAGTCACATGTGAAGCCATCTGTCTGAGCCCTAAAGCTTGGCCCAAACTGGACAATGATCCCAAACACAGCAGCAAACCTGCAACAGAATGGCTGAAAAAGAAAAGAATCAAAGTGTTGCAGTGACCCAGTCAAAGTCCTAAAAAAGCTGTGCGTAAATCTGAGACGTGTAACCTAAAAAAAGTCTGAAAACATATAAAAGATTTAGTCTTGGAGGCAGTGAGAAATTCTTTTCTTTTACATGAGCGGAAATGTGTCTGCAGAAACTGTACGTGACGAGAATCTCTCGCTGTTTGTATGAAGAGCCGTTTGTGTGTGTCGTGTCGATTGCATCGTAAGCATATTTGTGTCCTCTCGTCTTTCCTCCAGGTGATTCGTATCTTGAAGGAGTTGAAGCAGAAATATCCTGATAAAGAGCTGGACCAGCTGGTGGAGCTGGCCAACTACTACGCCCTGCTGCACCAGCAGAAGAGCCGAGCTTTTTACCGCATTCAGGTAACACACACACACACAGTGTCTCTCTCTCTTAGGCCCTGAGGTAAACACACAAGGTTGTCCAGAACTGTGGGAACGCATAAAGTAGTTCAAGGGCTTCTAAAAATGATTCTGTACTCTTTGTTTCCTTTAACCCCTCATCCTCCTCTTATCCTCCTCTTCCTCTCCCTGAAGGCGACTCGTATGATGATCGGAGCCGGCAACGTCCTAAAGAAGCATGCAGCGGACCACGCGCGGCGCACAGCCGTAGCTGATGAGGAGGCCCCAGAAGACGACGACATGGCTGTGTGCAGCTGCATCTCATTTGAGAGTCCTCACAGTCAGTGCATGGAGAACTGCGGCGTTCTGATGCTGGCTGTGGTGTGTCAAGGTAGCGAAATGAATTACACATAAGCTTATAATGAGTCCACATAAATAAGACAAGAGGTTGAGAGCTGCTGTGGTAATAAAGCATAAAATCTTTCTGTTCTTCAAATTAATGCTACATTTGATCTAAACTTTTTATGTCTTTGATCCGACCCGTGGTCAGTTTCCTCCACTAAACCCAAAGCAAGACATTTCATTACTTGTAAAAGTACTTATAAAAGAAGTACTTGAAAGAGTACTTCACTGAGCTGCAGTAATCCATGTGCTTCTGTTTTCTCAAACAGAATTACTTTTTTTAACACACCAGTTTGGAACAATTTCCCTTAACTTGTTTTAGGAAATCCCAAGAAAAGGTTTTTGGGGGGTTTTTGGGGGGTTTTTGGATTGACTGTAAATACAAGCTACCACATTTTGACCCACCCGTGTGATCTTAGAGGGCCTGTAGCTTGGGAAGTGGTCACAGTATGAAAGTAATTTTTTTACACAGCTTTATTAAATATGCCAGAGTTTCTGATATATGCCTGATTCTAAGGCGGTCAGATGGGAGGCACTGATTGATGGACAGTTATAAACAATACAGCTGAATAGGGTATTTTTTCCCCACACACACATGCAGGTGTCAAAAATCCAGCTGCATAAATTTCGGTCTGTAGATTCATGACTAAAACACAAAAGCAGAAAGTATAAATTATTTCCTTCAAATTCTTAAATTCGTTTGTTCAAGTTTCCTTTTTAAAAATCTCAGTCATAAGTATTCATGTACAAAGGTTTGATTTCCGCTTCCATTTTTAGCCATGAATAGATTTAGCCGCTTCAACACAATCTCTAGCATGTAAAAGGAAATAAAAGGAAGTCCAAATTCATCCAAATTTAAAATAGATGCCTTCTTTAGATATGTGGAAAAATGTATTTCAGTTATATTCAGTTCAGTTTTATTTATATGTATTTATTTATTTATATCACTCCAAATCACAACAACAGTTGCCTCAAAGCGCGTCGGCCTCAGTTCTGAAATCACAAGGAAAACAAAAACTGCTGGTGAAAAATACTAACATAAGCCTGAAAGGTAAATGCAAAGGCCATTGTAATTGAGAGTCAGTTCATCCTCCTATATAGGTTTTATAAGAGTGTAAACATCACAGTACAGATAGATACAGCTAACAGAAATAATATTGTGTAATATATCCAGTGTAACTGTGTTTTATTTCTGTTGTTTAGGTGGTCTGGGAGAGAACACTTTCTACGTGGACTACAGAACAGAAGATGGTTCAGCCAACGCTGGGTCAGATTACGAATACACCGAAGGAACGCTCGTGTTCAAGCCCGGAGAGACTCGCAAAGAGATCAAGGTGAGTTTAGGGAAGACTGAGAAGAGCAAGTAACCTGCCATTTAAAAAACAGACAGACAGGAAACACCTTTAATCATCCTTTTATCAAAAACAAAGAAATACAAAGTTAACCGTATACAAAAAATCACAGAAACACAACAACGGTGACTCAGGTGGGGATTATACTTTGTTGGGGACATGGACAGCTGCTGACACTACGGATGAGTAGCTGTTCCTTTTATATAAGCTCAGGCCAGTTTACACAATCACAAAGTACTGCAGGGAGTCTTGTCCTCACCATCTGATGTTAAAAGTTACATCACTCAGACCCCAGCTGACCCTGGCATAGATCTTATGGATGCAGAAACTGTAGCATGCCTTTCAGCGGTTATCAGTGTTGCTCGCAGCATTAGTGTCGCCCGGTTTGAAGTCAGGCTGGGCATTTCCATGTGGAGTTTGTGTTTTCTCCCTGTACTTGTACAGGTTTTGGTATGTTAATGTTGGCCATTTGGATACAGGACGCTCAAGAGTTTTGCTTTCATAGAGGCAGAAATAGAAATACAGGGAAACAAGACGTGCTGAAGCTTGAATGTGGAGGCAGTCTTATAAATCTTAAACTCTGAAAGGGAAGAAGCAAAAACAGATGAACTTCAAAATAAAACAGGAAGTAAAAAGAGCAACTAGAGAGAGGGAAGCTCAGACACTAATGGACAGGAGAAACAGTGAAAAGTGTTAGAAGCACAAAAAAGTGAGGACACAGCAGTGACCACGACACAGACACAGTTTAAAAGTACCGTCTTCCTTCGTCATGTCAGATGTGAGACGAGTTTGACAATAAGGGAACTTCACTGTTAAAGATTTATTGAAGTTTTTTGGAGATAAGGTAAATATTTAATGATCCCTGTGGGAAACTGTGTAGCTGATAGTATGCATTATGAAAAAGACCTGTCAGTTCACCCCAAAAGCTTTGAGCTCCAAGTTGGTGAAGAGATTTCTAATTCAGCTGATTTTCTCATTCAGACTTATACACGGTAAGCCACCTGCTTTGGTGCAGGAGGAGCTCTGGACTGAGAGTTTTACTTTATAAAGATGCACAAACACTCTGCGGGTTTCTGAATAACCTCCACAGTGACTGTGAAGTCTGGGAAGATTTCCAAGGAGATCAAAGCGAGGAGAAAGAGGTGGGAGAGGGATGAGGAGATACATAATGAGAGTCCCGGGAGGAAAGACAGACAAAAGGCTGTGGAAAAACAGACGCCCAGATTTGAGGATGGGAGGGAAAAATACTGTTGCTTCTAGTCAGACTACTACTGCTCATTCTGCTGCTTCTACATGTGGGCTACGTTTGTTCCCGCTAACATATGAATGTAAAGCAGAAAGTTACAGGTTTTGCTGAGAATCTATGAGAAACTGAAATTGTAAACATAAAATTGAGGCATTATAAAAAAGAGAGATGATAGTCAAATATTTCTGAATCTGTCGTGTTCAAATTTTTCAGAAGGAATTTCAGGAGAAAAATCTGTCGTTTAGAAAGATTTTTTTTGCTTTGGCAGTTGAAGTTAGAAGTTCACAGCGTTGGACTGTGATGTGATACTACTACAGTCAGCCTCACACCAAGGATAACCCTCAAAGGGGCTGTACAGTTTTATACTACAAGAAAAACACGTATTATTATGGCTATCTTTGTCCGGAACCGTCCTGATGCCTCCTGCGAATCCTCCCATCCGTGTCCAACCTCGTCTGGTATCTGCTCCCTTCTCTGTGAGAGACAGAAAAGAAAAAACCTCCCTGCCTAGCCTTGATTATTTCTTGATTATTTAATATTATCCTACTGCTACTTGAGTACATATTGTTCGGACTTCTGAACCAGAAAATATCCCTGTAATCATTATCATGTGTATGTGTCAGCATGCTGCAGATCCCTCTGCACTCTACGTCATTCCTACAATATATCAATCCGGACAATCACGCCGAACGAAGCTCTTGACCTTCAAAAGACGGAGTGCCAGCTCATATGAGCACATTTGCATTGTGTATAAATAAAATAATTCAAATAGCTTTATTTATTAGAAAAAATTAAAATTTTCAACCCTAACAGTCCATCCTTTCACACGTATTTTACGTGTGGACAAAAGAGCATGTGTTTCGTTCAGCCTGCTATTCCCACCGGTTCCCTTCCAGTGTGATACTCAGCCTTTCAGCTTTCCCTCTTCACATGGGTGGGGTCCTGTGGTCAAGTCAGTGCTAAATCAGCTGTCGTCCCCATTCAGTCGGTCAGATACTGGGTCTTACAGACCGTCAGCCTGCCTCCTCATGAGAACGCACTAAACGAACACAGGCATATTATCTTCTAAAAATGATTCAGTTTCTTTTGATCATTAAAAGCTTAAGCAAGAAAATAAGCAATATACATTTTAGTCTTTCCTACCTCTCAACTCCCAGGGGCAATTTATGTCTCCGCTCAGCCACAGATGGCAGTTATTACTCACCTCTCACACAAACCAGTCATGTTGGTGCACTGCTAAGTTATCTATTATAACTAAGACCAGCAAGTTTGTTTAACAAGCTGCTTCTGTACATTTTAAAGCTCCATCACAAAGACACAGACACATTTTAATTAGTGCTAATCTAAATAAAATACTTTCACTCTCCGAACCCGATGCAGAGACTTCTCTGATGGACTCTTTCTCACCGCACAGCATATTATTTGTTAGCTCATTCCACCGAAGCACTGCAGAAGCACCAAGAGCACAAAAGCGATGGAGATGTCCAATTCAGCCACTCAAATTAGTGGAAGTGAAGTCAAGCAGGTAGTAATTGGCTGATACTGCCTGTGTCGGTCTAAGCACTCATGTCCCCCTAACTTAAAGCTTAAAAAAAACTCAAATGTTTGAGTTATGTGTAAAAAAAAAAAATTTGAATTTTGGTGCTTCTATGCTGGATCACCATTTTCAGCCCATCCTTTAAAAATTCTTCTAAAGAAAAGTCAACAAGCAGATGTCAGACACAGTTTCTGTATCTTGGTAACCACTGAAATTAAAATGTCCTGTTCATTTAATCAAGGGCTCAAAATAACTAACCCAGCTTGCTGCTTCTTGCTTTTACTTGCTTACGTTTAGAGATGAAACCCTTTTTCCAGCTTGGCTTTTGTTTTCTTCTGACTCATTACGTTTTCATTTAAGTTCTGTGTTTTATTTTAAGATTCAAGTACCTTTGTGATTAAGTGAAAGTGGTTTGTACTGCCTCCTTCTCAAAGTCCAAAGACTGCCTGCTGCCTCTAATAATTCAGCACTATTACTGTAAAAAACTGTTTTTAGTTTAGTTTTCGATGATCAGTCCAAGTGAACTGCTTCAGAGTTCCCCATCTTTCATTACAAATATCAAAAACTTTGAATTTGGGATCAAACAACACAATAAAGATGTTTTTGTTTTTTTTAAAATATGAAACCAATAATATTATCTTTAAAGTGCTGCATGCTGTGTGCATTAAAAGGAGACATGGTAAACCAGGTAATCTGTGCTTTGATGCAAAATCTAATGAAAGATCAGAAAGAAGTGGGGATGAGTGGAGGGTGGTACAATAGCCTGAAGAGCCACATAAAAGAAGTGTGGACATTTAAAAAACTGGCAGCATAAATTGGCCCCTCCACCACGAATGAGCAGATGGCCAGATGTGGAGTAACTATATTACAAAGGTCGGTGTCATCCTTTTCACCAGCACCGATTTCATCGAACGCCGTTCCAGTTAGAAATGAGCAGCAGGGAAACCAATTAAACTTGAATACCTCAGCTCTCTGCCAGAGCTCCACTTTCTCTGTCGCATTAGTTCCACTGTGTGACGGTCACCGCAGCCTTCACAGGCTCCGATTATACACGAGAGATCAATCTGGCAGAGCCAATAACAGGTCTCGTTGTCAGCACTCTTTGTTGTAATGAAGAGTCATAATTGTTGTGTCGAAAAAAAGGAGACAATTAGCAGTTCTGAAAATGTGTCTCCTCTTCTCAGCACAGTGCTGCAGTTTATTCCAGTCAAATAAATGCAGCTGATCATTTCTTACAGTATTTGTCTGATTACTTAAGTCACAAAATCTCATTTGATCTCATTGATTTTAATCTGCATTATTTGCAGACCAGGCGCTATGCTTGTGGCCTTACACAGAGCCACGCATAAAGTTTCCTTCTTCAGCGTAATGAAGATTAAATTAACTGTCACTTCATATTTGCTGATTGAATGAAGGTCTGTGCTGTATCTTAAGTAGGCAAATCGGCCCCATTAGTAACAGAGATGAGACATTCAATTATAAAACACAGCTTTGTATTAGAAATGACACAGGAGAGTTACTGTTGTCTGGATCAAATAAACACTCTGGGGTAGTCTTTCATCAGCGACTGAGTTTTAGTTTAATGATATCAGAGTCATCATTTACTTGTACCTTTGTTGGTAATAAATACAATTCCATGAAGAAGAGCTTAGCACAGGAACGTTCAAGACAAGAGACAGAAATACCTGTGTTGTAAGCGAGGTTATTCTAGGTAACTAAATCTAAACTAACAGCTAGGCATCAAAAAATATTGTAAGAGAACTGAAAGAAAGTTATATACCAGGGTTTGATTCCACCCCAGGCCATTCGCCCGCTCTCCTTTCCTGTCTGCTCTACTGTCCTGTAATGAAAATAATAAAAGCCAAAAATAAATCTAAAAAAAAATATTGTTTGTTCTCTAAACTAACTAAAATCAACTAAAAATGTGTATTTAGTTTTAGTCTTTGACAAACTGATTACATTTTAATCAGAGCCAGCCCGATGAGGTCTTGCTACTTTTATAATTTGAGAGTTAACCAAAACATTTACATGAAACAAGTAAACTCACAAAGGAAACTCCCTGAAACTGAAAATATAAAACCAGGATAAAATAAAAACAAAAATTACTCTAGTAATTCTGACTGAAACAATACAAATACACTTTGATATGATTTCTCATATTTTGTTGTCTTGTTCAGCCGATGGGCCTAAATATTCAGTTAATGAATCAGTCTGTAAAACTTGCTGAAGCTGATGTCTTTAAATATTTCATTTTGTCTAAACTATCTAAAAACAACAGGAAAAATCTTTCAAGTTGAAGACTAGTTTAACATATGGCTGAAAAACAATGTTTTTGTAAGTCCTCTTTCTACAGATTTACAGTTCATTGTGTAATTTTGTCAGCACATAAAAAGTGTACCGGTTGTACTGTTGGCACTATGAAGGAACAGTATAATAACAACTGTCACAACAAAGAGAAATACATTTAAAATCAGATTAATTTTTTCTTATTACTTCAATTCAATTTTATTTATATAGCGCCAAATCACAACAACAGTTGCCTGAAGGGGCTTTATATTGTGAGGTAAAGAACCTACGATAATACAAAGGAAACAGAGAAGACCCCAACATGGGTCTTGGGTCCCTGGCATCATGTTTCAAACCTCAGGCAAAAAATTTCTGTGATGTTTTTGATTCTTGTCTTAAATTTAGACTTTTAAGTAAATTTAAACCATTTCTTTCTATTAATGAGCTTAAAAACATCATTCATGCTTTTATCCCATCCAGACTTGATGACTGTTTCGACTGATCCAGAAACTAATAGCATGATTGCAACTGGTTCAAAAGCATGATCATATTTCACCTATTCTTAAATTGTTGAATTTGCTGATGTATGACTGTGATGTATAGGATCGATTTAAAAACACTGTTTCTCATATATAAGTGCTTGCATGGGCTTAATTCAGGTTACCTATCAGACCTTTGATACTTTCATGCTTCTCTCTCAGGTCCATTGATCAGCAGCTTTCAGCTATTCTTAATTCCCAATTGGCTCTTACAGCCGAATGGGTGTTCTCAGTTAATGCTCCAGAACTCTGGAATAGCCTCCCACGTCAGATTAGGTCAATTAACTCACTAACTTTACCTCTTCTCACAGGCCTCTACACTTTCAGACTAGCTTTAATTTACAGTGTCATTTACCCCCACTGCTTGATGGTTTTACCGGCTGTACAGTACGTTGGTCAACATGTATTGTGTTTTAATGTGCTATAGAAACAAACGGACTTTGCTGGTTGGGCAATAGATCCTGAAAATTATACAATATTTCAAGAAAAATTACCGTATCAATATTGCTGACATTTTATTGACACTTGCAGGCATCAGCATTTATAGATGTAAGTAAATGAATTATCCATCCTTTTTTTCTAATGAACTGTCACATAATAAAACTGAAAAATATTTTCCTAATCGTACTTTAAGTTACTTAAACTCCTGTTTTTCCACCATCATTAGTTTCCATCCACCTTTTGCTCTTCCTGTGATATGGAGTCAGCTAGCGAGTGCTCTGGCGATGCCTGTTTGAGCCTGTTTTTTAACTTTTGTGTGGCACATCACCAGCTGCTCGTATCTCCTCCTCGTTCTACTCAGTGGTGTGTTTTTGCTTCAAGTGGTGAAACACCTTTGTAGTTTCCACCTTTAGCAGGAAGAAATGTCTTGCATAATTTGAAAAGTATTGTGCTTTGTTGGAGGTTGTTGAAGTAACTCTCTTTTCAGCCACTAAATTGTCATCAGACATGTAAAAACGTGGCATTAATATATCATCAGTGATGTCGTATGACAGAGTGCTATAAAACATGAGTAACTAGAGTAAAAAAAAACCTACAAGTATTTTTGTTATTACCAGATGCTGACGGGTATTCTAACTGAACGGATTAAAAAAACATGAAAGTTGTAATTAATTAATTAATTAATAAGTGCTCTGAAATCAGTTTTGGTAGAATGAGCTAACCAATAATAAGCCATGCTGTGAAAGAAGAAGAAGTCTCTGCTTCGGCTTTGGAGAGTATTTTATTTAGATTAGCACTAATTAAAAGGTGTCTATGTCTTTGTGATTGAGATTTACAAATTAATGCAAATGATAATTTTTTCAGTAACTACTTTATTTGCCTTCATGTGCATTCATTTAAACATTTTGTCTGAACAATGGCATGAAATCAAATTTAATAGGGATTTTTTAAATCTACCTTATTTGCAAAAACAGTGCTGACAGGGAGGGAATATAATAATATAAACAGGACTTACTATGAATTATAGTAAAGCTCCATGTTTCCTGGATGCACTTCCATCTGTGCACGTGGCAGCTTGGCTGGACTCCTGATCTGAACACGCAGCAGCTCATCGGATTTTAATACTGACCTGATCTGATTTGGGATTCTCCACCTGCCACCTGCTAATGTGCAGTGACATGATTGGATCATAACAATCTCATAGAGTTGACTACAGAACCAGCAGCTGAGAGAGAAGACTGGATCTTGATATTCCCCTCAGCCAACACTGCATCCTGAGCAGGGTTCAGTTTAAATTCAGCACATGTAGCATGACTGGATTCCACATAATAATGGGATCTTTGTTGGAGTGGTCTTCTATGATAGAGACATTTTCACTCTTTGACCATATAATTCCACCTCCAGAGCTCTCCGAAGCTTCTTATTATTCACTAATAGGATTCTGCTCAAGAATCACATTTTATGTCATGCAAAATTTGAATAATAAAGAATTACACATGAAGGACACTGAACAGAGACAGTTCTTTTATTCTGTCTTCTGGACTTACTGGGGTTTGCTCTAAAATCCAAAACACAAAAACTGACCAGGAATTATTCATCACTAAAGGAATCTCACTCACACTCGCCTGTTTGTAGTTAAAGTTTTACGCTTTTCTCTGGTATCTCTCTGTTTCTAGGTTGGCATAATCGATGATGACATATTTGAAGAGGATGAGCACTTCTTCGTCCGCCTGTTGAATCTGCGTGTTGGTGATGCAGAGGGGATGTTTGAAAGCGACGAAGTGGGTGCCACACCCAAAGCTCGCTTAGTTGAGCCCCTGGTGGCCACGGTTACTATCCTGGATGACGATCATGCTGGCATCTTCACGTTTAGCGAACATATGGTGCGCGTGAGTGAGAGCGTGGGCACAATGGAGTTGACGGTGGTGCGCAACTCAGGAGCCCGTGGCACAGTCATCCTGCCGTACCACACCGAGTCAGGCACTGCCAAGGCTGGAGAAGACTTCGAGGAAGCCCGAGGAGAGCTGGAGTTCACCAACGACCAGACCAGGTGAGTCAAAATGACATCATCCTGTTCTTGTTCTGGTTTTTGACATGTAAGTAATAGGGAGGAGAAACATTTTCCACAGTGTGTATAAGAACATTTGAGTTGACACATTTAACACGGCCAATGAAAATCTTCTGCTTTTATTTTGAAAATTAAATTCCTGCTAACCACATAGTTCCATTCCTTATCATCTTGTGACCAAGACTCTGACCAGGTCACTGTTGTGCTGATGTTCAGTGTCACTTAGCAGCTTTTTAACAGTCACCTTGAAGACTCTAATGTCATCATCTTGGACTCCAGCTGGTAATGATAGTCCTTGTTCTGGTCCTGCTGGAGGGCAGCTCTTACCACACCCACCTGAAACAGGTGGAGAACTGCTTCATGTGGCACTATGCAGAGCAGAACAAGGACTACCAGCTGCAGAAGTTCATCCAGGCTACAAGAAACATAGTGAACCAGCAGCTGATTAGACTGCTGTAATTTACTTGCCACATTTCTCTGCTTGTTTCGACCTCAGCTAATGTTTTGAAGTGGAATTTGCTAAAGATGAAACAGATATTTAAAAAAAAAAAAACATGATTTAGTGTCAGGGTAGTTTGCTTCAGTTAGAGACCCAGAAAACAAAGGAAATTGATTTCAGAACAAGCAGGAAAACACACCAAGTAGTGGTCACTGATGACGGTATTGATGCTGTTAATGATTCGCAATATTTCAAAGCAGTGACTGATGAGTACCTGTGAAACTGGGTAATTAAAGAGCAGTGAGATTAACAAGAAAGCATTACAACAATTACACTTCATGCCAAATCTGTGACAGTTGATGTGGATAGATGCATATCGCTTCTTTCTAGTTCTTTCTGTTTTATTTGCTTCTTTTTCTTCCTCCTGTAGTTAATAAGAACAGAAACATTTGTAAACAACATTGTAAATATGTCCAGTAGGATTGCATGTCAACAAAAACACAGTATAAGTGATCCTCAGTAATCTTTCACGACCTGTATGAAACTGTCCTAACATACCAACAGTAACAATTGTATGAAAAGATCATGTCTGGGCTGATAAAATGTGTTACTGCAGATTTTATCAAATAAATCTGCTCCCAAAGCTTTTTTTCCCGATCGAAGTTCATCTTTTGCGTTGATGTTAGCCAGCAAAGAAAAAAGTTATTTGTTGATTATAGGGGAACAAATGATTTACTATCTGACTAATTACATTAATTTAGGATGGTATTCAGTCAGGTGATGTATGTCCTGTTCATTTGAAATGCTGAGTATTTCAGAGCCTTCTGGCCTCCTGCTGCAGTTAATTAGTGAAAATGCAGGAAAACAACTAATCTTTCACTTTCAGACTTTGCTGCTCTGCATGTTTATGCCCACAAAAGAGGATAAGGATCTTTGAATGGTGAATAATTCAGGGGATGGAGTAAAGAGAGTGTATGATTTTAAAAATAAGTTGTTATTGATTAGAAAATTATGCTTTCACCTCTTCACTCCAGCTAAATGTATATTTCATTGAACTTGTCTATAACAGTAAGAGGAATGGGCAGAGGAAGGTTTTAGCTGCTACGTGCTTCGTCGTGATGTTTACTCCTCTCCATCCTCTTCTTGTCTGACTTCCTCCTCTTTCCTCTTGTTTATTTGCATGTCTTCTCTTACCATTACTCTCTCTTCACCTCTTTCAGCGCTCTTCCACCTCACACTCTCTTTGGTTCACCTTTGTGCCTGCCAGACGACAGTCCTATCCATTATTCATCACAGCTGACCTGAGGGCAGGCTCAGCATGCTCGTGTTGGATCTTTTCTGAGTTTGTGTCACATTATACTGCACGATAGTGTTGGAGTGAATCGACCACAACCTAACGAGTAGCATCAGGTTGTATTTGGTCAGATTTTATAATATAGTGTAGCAGCTCTTCTTCCTTTTTTGTGTAGCCGGGTCGCACCACCAGATAGCCCTGTGCAGCGTGTCGGGGTCTCCTTAGAGACAGGGCGAGGAGCTAAGCTATTCAGGAGGGATTCAGAGTACAGATGCTTCTCCTCCACATTGAAGGGAGCCAGTGGGGGTGCTTTGGGCTTCCGATAGGATGCTTCTTCACGTCCAGCTCTAACTGTCTACAGTAACAAACCTCACATGCAACAGACTGAGTAATGAATGTGATTTTCATAAGTTGATGTTAGGCCATAATTAAATTTATCTTGTAGAAGTGCTGTCCGCAGCTGGTGTCACAGTTTCGTTAAGCTACATGTGTTTTATTGTAATCTGCTGAATGATTAGCTGTCAAATAAATTGTTCGTTTTTGACACCAGAGCCTTTCTCCTTTTTAGAATTGTGTAGCACTTATGACAAGTTTGAATGACTCGTGCTTGTGTGATATTGATTCCAGGAGCTCCACATTGATGTAAACAGGTTCACTGACTGACAGGACATTGAATTCAGTGAGACAGGCCTGGAGATGGGAGATTTCAGCATGTTTCTGTGAAGCAGCACTTTCGCTCTGCTCCTGAGGAGGGATTTATTCCTGTTTGCTGTTCCGTTGGTTAATCATGGCCCAGTCAGCGTGTCTGAAAACATCAGCTTTAACTTAAAGCTCCCACCTTGTGCCTTTTGTGCCCCTTGTGACCTTATTAAGTTTCTGTGTGGCTACATTTAGTTGCATGATGACCGACGATGCAGTGATAAGTCTAGAGATGCACATTTGAGGGGGGAACAATTCTCTGAGTGCAGCTCCAGAGTTATTCGTGCCTCTGCAGTCATTTCATTTCTGTTAGAGGACTCCAACTCTCAAGGGTGTAGTTTTGTTCTTGGCCATAACATGTCACCAGCTTTCTGCTAAAATCAGGACTTGGTGTTTCACATCTTTTTAGGTTTTTTTGCAGCTCCACGCTGCTCTGGCTCTAGCTTGGGCTGACTGCTACTGCTTGACAGCAGCTGGCACTGTTTGCACATCTGAAAAAACTGAATTTGAACAAATCATTGCATGCTTAAAATTTATTTAAAAAGAACCTTTAGTTTATACCTTTCATGAGTCTGTTTAATTAATAAAGAAATGTCTGAACATCGTTTGACTTGCGTGCAAATTAGAGTGGCCATACCTATTTTGTTGTTTGCAGAAATTTGGTCATTATGAGTGTGAGAGGCCGTGATGGACTCTAGATCAAAAGTGCAATGATACTAAATAAATAAATAAAATAGTAAATATCACAAAGTTTTCAAGAGGAGGGGTTGAGTGAATAGGTATACTTCCATTTTTAGAGTTTTTACAGGGCTTCAGTGGTAGTAAAATACTTCCTGAAGGTATTTACTGTTTGAATTTGACAATCAATAAATGGTGGCAGAGAATGATAACACCATCACATTCAACCATCACGACCAGCCACCAGTTTGAAGTTTTGTCTAGAAGCAGATTAAAGTAATTATTTTAGCTTTTGTTTTGTTTTTTTGTGCCCTCTATTTTGGGGTAAATTGATTTTTAGGAAGTGAGAAGACTTTCTGCAGACTCGCTACTGTCAGGTCAAAATGCCAAAATAGAAAATCTCCAGGAAAAAAAAGTAACAGCAACTTCGGGGTGAAGACATGTCAGTGTTGCCCCCTACAGGCAAAGTAGCTGGTCTAGTTTTATTAGTTATTCCTGGAGGGAATGAGTGTCAGAGCTACATTTTGTTAGTAAGATGTGCATTCGTTTACCTATAATTATTACATGACTATTTAATGACTATTAAATCAAAAATAAAAGTAAATATAATTATGTGCTACTAACAACTGTTAGCAGTTGGATATTTAGAAGAGGTTAATAAGTCATGTTGATTTATGAGTGAGGTAAAGTTTCTAGCTGTCAGCGGCATCAGCGGCGCCGTAGCTCTCCTGCTGGGCTGTTTTATGATCGTTCTTTATGCTCGTCTTTACCTCATCTAATCACCTCGCTCCTTCATTCTGTCATTTTCACGCCACATTGCTTCCCTGTCAGGATGACTTGACTATTGATTGCATCGGTCCAGCTCCTTTTCTTTTTTTCTCCCTCTTTGTCTCTCACAAAGCCCTTTGGGGTTTTTTTGAGGAAGGGTAGCCAGCGGTAAAAAAGCTGCAAAATCAAACATGCGGCGCTACACGTGGCAGTGACCACTTGTGAATGAGGGAGTGCTTTGCTCTCTCTTCTTTAATGAATGCATACTTTGTATTCCATCCATTCATTCTCATATCTCGATCTCCTTACACTAAACACTTTTATTGCTCATCTTTCTTCCCTCTCCATTTCGCTCTTTTTTCCACACCTTTACTGTCATCTTTCATTTTCATTCTCTCCCCATCCATCTCTTCCTCTGTGTTGTCACAGTAGATTTTCTTCTGCCTTCAGTGGGTCACTTTCTGTGGTGACATTTCAGTCCGGCAGTCCTCAGAGACCCTAACAGGGTTTGTCATCGTCACGTCACCTTCACTTCTTCTCTTCTAAAATAAACCCATCATTTCTAATACCGCTCAAACCCTCATCGGCATTATGGTGTTAAAGCCGCTCTGCTTCAGTAGTACTTTATTCTTTCCTATTCTTAGTGTCTGCCTTCTTTTCTCCTCAGTGCAAAGTTAATTTCTCTTGGTATGGATTCTGAAAACCAGTCAGTCATGTTGGAGAAGTCATAAATATTCAGCTGAAATCTTCATATGCTATGTGAGCAGATACACTCCAAGTGAGAGTCCCATTATTCAACATTAATGCAGTATTTAATATTTAAAATGCAGTATTTTGGAGATTGATAATTGCATAATCATGCATGACATCAATCCTTATTCATTATATTTCTCTGACTTTACTAATAGTTTCCCTCTGTGAGTCTGTTTAATCTGTCTTGCACTTTTCTCCCCTAGCTCCCACCTTTAACTCACTTATTGAACTTGTGTCCTTTCTATGCATTTGGCTTTCTCCTGCTCTGATTTACACAGCAGCAGGTCCTGAACAGACACAGCAGGAGGGCAGACCTCTGCAGTGTGTGTGTTCTCACAGGCCTTGAGATTTGCAATAGCAACACGTAGATAACAAGGACGACCTGTGGTGAAAGCACCCTGAGTGCTAAAACCACCTATTGATGAAGTGCTTAACTTCGTTATGTGTTTGCAACTGACAGTTTTCTGTGTGTGTGTGTGTGTGTGTGTGTGTGTGTGTGTGTGTGTGTGTGTGTGCGTGCGTGCGTGCGTGCAGTCAGACTCTCCAGGTGAGGATAATCGATGATGAAGAATATGAAAAACATGAAAACTTCTTCATCGTGCTGGAGGAGCCACGCTGGCTGAAGAGGGGAATCTCAGGTACGTGATTATAACATGTTTCCATTTCCCTTCATTTGATGGATTTACTTTAAACTTTTGATCGACCATCACCAGCAAACATGTTTGAAACCCTGACATCATCTCCCTGCTCAAAACAAATGGATGTAGATGTCATTTAGCCACATAGGGCAGAGACCGTCTAGTCAGACTGTCGGGTACAAAGTGAGAAGTGTAAATGAAATTCAAACAGTATCTTCTCTACATACACAGACTCGTATTATCAAAGTGCCTTTTTATATACAAATAATACTTTTCAGGGCTCTAGAGTGCGACCAAATTTTCAATGGTGCGAGTAAAAAAAAATCCTAGGTTGCACCGGTGCGACCAACTGTTCGCAACTCTGAAAGTCTCCGTGTGGTCAACAACAGACACACATTATGCTCATATCGTGATCTAAACCAATCAGAGATAGTCAGGGGCGGGACCTCTTTGATTGGCCGATGTCCAGATATTCCTGTAGTCCTTCGTGTGTACGTTTGAAAGTGCAGGTGGATAGAGAGAGGTGAGTAGCTTGAATAAAATGTTATCGATTTATTAAATCCTGAATCGACTTTTAAATATAAATGTATTTTGCCAGAAACGCCAGAATCTCAGGTTAAAGCTCACAAAACTATTTCAACAACCACCAAACAGTAAATGAGAGCAGGTACACGGATTCCACACAAAGACGTAAACACAGAGCGGACCCGACGCATCAGAATCAGCTTTCTCTTTCTCGGCTTTCTCACCCGACGGCACGTACACGGACACGGACACGCCGTCGGGGCTGAAAGCCGACAGCTCACTGATTCTGATGCGCTGGAGCCGCGCTTTGTTTATGTCTTTTTTGCGCTAGATTCTGAGCTGCAGGTTTCGTCTCTCTCCAACCAAAATTCACTGAACCAGCAGCAAAAGAAGATCCAAACTACGCTTCACATTTGATAAACATCGTCATTAATTCCCTCTGACTTTTGCTGTTTTGCTTCCACCACGATAAAATCTAAAATCACACTTCATGCACAGCTCTCTGTCTCTCTCTCTCTCTCTCTCTCTCTCTCAG
>VUQG01042602.1:0-22701 GCA_015106755.1 Etia nguti
CACCTTTCTCACTCACTTTGTGTTAATAGACCTCTCTGCATTGAATCATACCTGTTATTAATCTCTGTCTCTCTTCCACAGCATGTCTTTATCCTGTTTTCCTTCTCTCACCCCAACCGGTCGCAGCAGATGGCTGCCCCTCCCTGAGCCTGGTTCTGCCGGAGGTTTCTTCCTGTTAAAAGGGAGTTTTTCCTTCCCACTGTTGCCAAAGTGCTTGCTCATGGGGGGTCATATGATTGTTGGGTTTTCTCTGTATCTAGTATTGTACGATCTACTATACAATATAAAGCGCCTTGAGGCGACTGTTGTTGTGATTTGGCGCTATATAAATAAAATTGAATTGAATTGAATTGAATTGAATTGTTAAATACATTTGTTTGTGTTCATTTGTCAATGCAAAGAAGGAGTGAAGAGGATGAAGATGAAGAAGACAGAGGGATTGGAAGAGCAAGGTTAGCAAATGGGCAGATTTAGTTGGTAAATAGACTGGTTCTATTTATATAGCACTTTTCTACTCTGAGCACTCAAAGTATTTCATACAACTTGCCTCATTCACCCATTCACATCCATTCATATAAGCACCTTTTTCATAATCTGATGGATGCATCAGAGAGCAACTTGGGGTTAGTATCTCACCCAAGGATATTTGGCACACAGACTGGAGCAGACAGGGATCAAAGTACCAACCTTCCAATTATTAAGTGAACTGCTCTCTCTCCTGAGCCGCAGCTCACACCATTTCATAGATGCTTTGTATGCTTTCCAGTAGCACACTTACAAATGTCATTGGTCATTCTCAATAAAACATATTCATTAATATGAATTGTGGCATTTAACAGGATTCATATTACTCTATATGACTTAAGCACAATGGTTTCCACTACACTGAAGTGACAGAGTGCAATTCTATTCTTTGGTCTTGGAATTTGAGTACCTCATGTCCATTGTTTTGTCTGGACAACAAAGGAAGGGTTTGTATGAAGCTGAAAACTTTAACATAAAATCAGCTCTCTTACTGGTTTGTTTCTTGTTCAGATGTATGGAGTGGCTTTAAGATTAAGCTTTGTCTTGACACTCCTGCATTTGGGTTACATGGTTCTGGGGGATGCCATGTCTCCCTGTTGGCCCAAGGTCAGAGTGGGTGGGTGAAGCATGCAGCCCACTAACCACCCATCTGCCACAGAGAATGCCTGTACCCTGCTAGAGCCCACTTCTAGTGTTTTTTAGTCCCCAAAGAGGAAGCAGGGACCTCAGAGACCCCACTCATCATCTTCATTTTCATCTCTACAGGAGCACAGCATTCTAGCCCTGCCTGCTTTCGATTTATCCGTCTCTCTGTTTGCCAGCCCGACTCCTCTGCTACTGCCAACGTGTCGGCAGAAAAGGAGGGGCTTGCAGCAGCAGAGCTATAACTGAGACCGAGTCTTGCGGCCTCACTGCTGAGCAATCATTTGCCTGGTTCTTACGAATAACTGCATCTCCGCCGGAGTTTGTTTCCCAGCTTGTGGGCACCGTGTTCTCAGAAGCATTCTCCACAGTGAGTAATACAGTTATTTTCCCTAAAGTTTCCCAACAGCCTGAACTACATTCACCCGGGTCTGAGTTTTCTGACTCCCAGTCTTTATGTAATAAAACTGGAGTAAATAAGACTGGAGAGGCCATTTCTAAAGCTGACAATTGTGAGTTAATGTCTTGTGTTCCTGAGCCTGTACAGTCAGTGACAGTATCTGTATCTGTGACAGTACTGAGCCTGCCAACCATATAATCATAGATTCAGTTTCGGAGCCGTGCCATATGAAGTTTTGTTCATGAGCCTGTACTTAATAAAGCCAAGTTTTCTGCTGTTGATTTAATGAACTCCAGAATCAAGTATTCTGTTAAAACAGCTAATGCCAATACTCAATTCTTTGCTGCTGAGGTTGAAAATTTAGACTCCAGGTCTGTTTATGAATCATCAAAATCTGAGCTGGCATACTCTAAGATGGGATTTCCTGTCATAAAAATCTATCAGTCTAAGACTGAATTTAATGTTCTCCAGCTGAAACTCTCTGAGTCTGTCAACCATGATACCAGCCAAGTGGCTAATTGTGTTCATGAGTGAGTCTCCCCAAGACTATACACCCGAGCCTGCCTTTTCTGAGTCTTTTTGTATTTCTGTGCTGGATCCTTTTGGATCTGTTGCCATGAGCAGCCTTATCTGTTCTTCTGAGCCTACAAGACTGTTTGTAATGTTCCTCAAAGAAACTGTTGCCCCCCTTCAGGCACTTCTAAAGACTGTTATTTAAACTGGAGCCACCCCTGAGCCTAATCCTGTACCTGTGTCTGCTCCCAGGGTGAGTGCAGCCAGGCCCTAGCCTGTCCTTCCGCCCGTACCGGTATCATCTCCCTATGTATAAAAGTAGTACACAGCAAACCAGCAGTCAAAAGATTAAAAAAAACAGCAGCATCCTCCAAGTGGTTAGTTACTACTTGGTCCAGTATTTGTCAAAATCCTGAATTTAGTGACTGTTCGGGAACTCAACTCTCCTCGGTTGCAAAAAGTGAGTCCTCAGCTGAGCAACACTCCTGCCGCAATTGTAGCAGCTCTCTCCCAATATGGCTTCCAGGGTTGCTCCATCGACGACTCTAAGGAAAAGACACGAAGGCAGCAGTACTTTTGTGTACAGCCACAACTAGTCTTACAGCCCTTTTCCACTAGTATCCACTCAGGTGCTCTTGGTTCTTTTGTAGAGAACCAGTTCCCAGTAGTCCAATTCCTTGGAAACATTACTCGTCCTGCCTATCGATCTTGCTTATCGGTTCTTGCCCTTTCACGACATTGAGCTGATTTCGGTTTGTGTGTCGGAGGACAAAAATAGTGGCACAGTCTACAGCGTGGATATATTGGTAAAGTGGAGACTGCTCCAGGACAGAAACAACTTTATATTGTTACCACACCTTCGGCTCTTTGCAAGTACCTGTACAGACAGCATGCTAACGCTAAGCTAGCTAAGAACCCAGAGCGATGTGAAAGCTGATTAGCTTTAACACCAGCAGAGCACCATGATAAAATCAGCCATAATTTGCAGTAAAGTCAGCCACTGCTGAACTTCAACAGGTAACAGACTGATGAGCAGTCAGGCTGCAGCCCCTATTTCTACCTGTTTATGTTTCTACAGTCGAATCTCTGTGGAGTTCGCTTTAAAATCTCTTTGTGCTGGTTTTTATTTTTGCTTTGTGTTGTCGGCCTTGTATTCATACCTAAATACTAAGAGAAAGATCACATTTTCATTAGGAGAGGGATTTGTGTCGGTGTGTGGGGCTGTAGCCCGTAGGTTTATATTGTTAATTGGTAATTATGAGACAGTGTGTTTCAGATCATTTTACAGAGTAACATGAAAGTAACCTATCAAATAGTGTAACAAATGCCTTTCTCCTGGGTGTAATTAAGTAATGTACGACATTACTTTTATGAAAAGTGTTCTGTGTAATATGTGCAATGATTACTTTTTTGAGTAATGACCCCAACACTGATCACAACAAAGAGGGGAAATGGCTCCAACATGCACAAACATTTGACCACACAGCATGCAATTAATTTGCATGAATGTAAGTAGGTAAACCGCTGCTTAAAAAGCCATCTCTTGACTCAGCAGTCTTAGCTAATTATAGGCCAACCTCCAACCTTCCTTTCATATCAAAAATTCTTGAAAGAGTAGGTGTCAAACAGCTAACAGATCATCTGCAGAGGAAGGGCTTATTTGAAGAGTTTCAGTCAGGTTTCAGAGCTCATCACAGCCCAGAAACAGCTTTAGTGAAGGTTACAAATGATCTTCTTATGGCCTCTGACAGTGGACTCATCTCTGTGCTTGTCCTGCTAGCCCTCAGTGCAGCGTTCAATACTGTTGACCAGAATATTGTATTAGAACAATTAGAACATGCTGTAGGTATTACAGGTACTGCGCTGCAGTGGTTTGTGTCATATCTATCTAATAGACTCCAATTTGTTCATGTAAATGAAGAGTCCTTTTCACACACTAAGGTTAATTATGGAGTTCCACAGGGTTCAGTGCTAGAACCAATTCTGTTTGCATTATACATGCTTCACTTAGGCAGTATCATCAGTAGGCATAGCATACATTTTCACTGCTATGGAGATGACACACAACTTTATCTATCTATGAAGCCAGATGACACACACCAATTAGTTAAACTGCAGGAATGTATTAAAGACATAAAGACCTGGATGACCTCAAATTTTCCGGTTCTAAATTCAGATAAAATTGAGGTTATTGTACTTGGCCCAGAAAATCTTAGAAAAATGGTCAGTGTTTAGAAGGTTACTTTTAAATGTATTCCACTACAGATTACAGAATACATGGCCCAAAATGTAGTTTGTAACATATTCCGTTAAGTTACTCAATGTGAGTAATGTATTCTGAATACTTTGTGTAAAAAAATTGAGACATTATATATTTACACAGGAATAATCCTTAGAATTTGTTATTTTTTGTTAGGTCTTAGACGTTTTATGTGATGAGCATGTTGGTCCATAGGGATGGAATTAATAACTCAAATAACCAAAAATGAGCTATTACGAATCCTATAGATGTTTATTTGTAACAATTAATGTATGTTTAATGTAGAGTTGTTGTTTTTAATTGTATTGTTCTGTTGTTTATGAGCCCTGTTTTGTCTTTCATGTAATACATGTTTTATGTATGAAAAAGTTTTTTGTTATAAAGTTCGTAAGACCCCAGGAAGAGTAGCTACTGCTATTGCAGAGCTAATAGGGATCTTAATAAACTAAACTAAACAGCATGATGCTGCTACCACCATGCTTCACAGTAGGGATAGTAAACAGTGCCTGGTTTGCTGGTGACACTTGGCATTCAGGCCAAAGAGTTGAAACTTTAAAGTGCATTTTGGCAAATCCAGCCAGGTTGTCATGTACCTTTTAAATATTACCATATACACCTGATTTTTGTAGTGCTGCAGAAATAGTTACTGAAAGGTTCTCCTCGCTCCACAGAGCAACGCTGAAATTCTTTCAGAGTCCCCATTAGGTTCTTGGTCACCTCCCTGACTAAGGCCCTTCTATGATGATCACTCATATTGGCCCAAATTAGGAAGTGTTCTGGTGGTTCCAAACTTTTTCCATTTATGGATGATGGAGGCCACTCTGCTCATTCAATGGTGGAGATTTCTTTATTTTTATTTTTGCACTTTTCCCCAGATCTTGTATGATATAATCCTGTCTCAGGGGTCTACAGACAATTGCTTGGACTTTGTGGTTTGTTTGTTGGTTGACGAGATGTCAACTATGGGACCTTATATACACAGGTGTGTACTTCTCTTTTACTTCCCAGATTCAGGGTTGCAGGGGGCTGGAGCTTATCCTACCTGCCATATGGCGAGAGCCAGCATACACTATTAATTCAACCTCAATAAACCACTTCCCACAACCAAGCACTTTGCTACAGTTGGAAGGAAAATTTCCCTTTAAATTTCTAGCAAACTTTTTTCACTTTGTCATTATGGGGTATTGTGTGCAGTATTTTAAAGTGAAAAATGAATTTAATTCATTTTGGAATAAGTCTATAACATAAAATGTGGAACAAGTGCTGTAAATACTTGCACTGTACATTCTCAAATGTAGTCTGAAGACAATCAGACTGTTCAGAGCCTGCGCTTAAAAAGTCACTTTAAACTACATTTTCCCCATGCTTTAGAATCCTAATTTCATTTTCAGCCTCATATTCACTCAAATCCTCACATAATTTCCAAGACAGAAGAGCAGGCCTTTTTTTAAAAATTGAAAGTCGTCATGTTACGCACAAACTTATATAACTGTGACTTCAACATTTATAAAATGTAAAGTTAGATTACTGGCTCCACTATGTGCTTTCATTGTCCTACTTCAGGTGCAGCAAGAGGGAAGTAGTCAGCGAGAAACTCTGGAACAGAGAATCCAGTTTCCTTCATCTCAGACTTCAAACTCAGAATGTACCCCATAAGCAAGCAATTAGGCATCTCCCAGGTTACTTACATATTACTCAAAGCTGTTTATTAGAATGTCTAGCAAAAATAAAAAAACCGAAGCCTACTGACTTTCCCTCATATGCTTTATTGTTAAGCGTTAGCATGGTGTCATATGAAAAAGAAATACAGTCAGCAGTGATTGTAGCTGGAGCAACGCTGTTTATGACCACCGTGTATTCTAAATTGTTTTAACATTGTGATACAATAAATTAAGATATAATGCTTGCTTTGACACAGCCTGGAGTGAGAAAACACATCTTCCAACAGCATCTGGAATTAACATTAGGAAAACTGAAAAACAACAGTTTCAACATTGTAAGAGCTTCATGTTGCCTTTAATAAATGCAATAAAAACAGAAGACTTTACATTCACCCAAAAATAGTCACTTAAAAATTAAAATTCAATTGAGATTAAGGAAGTTAGGCTGCACTGAGCAGTCACTGGCATGCCATTAGCAGTTTACGTTAGTATAAAATTGTATTTCCTCATTATGTTGAAGGTGTTGTTTTATTTACAAAGACCTGGCTATGTAATTTTTCCTTGTGAGGGTAAAGCAAGCAAACGACAACTACAAGCTCTAAATCACATTACTCTTTACAGTGTAATATAATGGGACTATTTACATTTGATTAAGTGCAAAAGAAATACTGGGATTTGTTCAATGCTTTAATGACTTGAAATAAACACCCAGGACTAACAAAGGCACAAGACCACATATGTAGGTGATGCATGTATCAGACTGAGTTCTTACTGTGGCCTGTAGCCACCCAGCTGAGGCATGTAGCTGGACACCGGTGCTGGTATCCAGTCATCAGATTGGCAAACTGTAGGTGCTGTGTGTTCAGTGTCTTCTTCCAGGGGACAGAAGTCCAGCACCTCTTGCTGCTCCATCTCCAACGGGTTGAAGTCATTAGCGTCGGTGGCATTTTCATTCCCTGCATTGTGAGTAAAGCAGGGCTGTCTCAAGAAACACTGTCTGCTGCCCTCCTGCACCATGGTGTCATGGTTCTCTTCACAGTCCAGCAGTGGCTGTGTGGACTCAGACCGTGAAAAAATGGACTGCTGGGGCAGGGAGCTTGGGTTCTGGCCCTTGTAACCACTGGAGGCGACTACAGAGGAGTACTGAATAGTGCTGGCCGTTGTGTCAGCCATATCACCACCCTCATCACTGTCAGACACACTCTGTCGAGGTGAGGACATGCAGGAGGAGCCACCAATTCCACTGCTGTGCTCCTCAGACAGATACTTGTCCTTTTTCAGAGGCAGACTTGCCTTGTCCTCCTCAAATACACACTTTGCATCACAAACATCCACATTAAGCACACTGATGCCAGATAGACCGTTCTCTCTTGGTGCCTCTGCCTGTAGAGAAGGAAAGCACAAGAGAAATGTATCAGACTAAATACAAAACGGGACTGAAAACTCACAGTATTAAGGTATCTACAGATAAAGACATCATTAGACAGTCTGTCTGCACATTAGTCAGTTTTAAAGCCTAATTTTGCAATGCCACTGTAGCTCAGTGCTTAAGCAGGCAGCCACATGGCCATGGCCCTTTGCTGCAAGTCTTCCCCCTCCCTCACCACTTTCTTCTCTATCTACACTGCTCCACTATCCAATAGAGGCAAAAAGTGTTTCAATTTAAAAAAAAAAAAAAAGCTTGTTAGTTTGACACCTCTTTGCAACGTGCTTCCTCTCCTATGAAAGGGATTTGTAAATTAGGATACGATATTAATAGGGTAATTCTTTTAGTCACTGGACTTCTGTGCAAGCTGTACATGCAATGCTTTCAGCTGACGTTTTATGCATGACGTGAAACACGGAACAGAGGTCTTCACTCTGTACTCTGACCTTGTTGTATGAGGCAAGTGTCATTAGCTGACAGAAATGTCTGTGCAGTGATGACAAACAGGATTGAGAATGAGCAATCTGCTTTATGCAAGCAATGCTCTGGTGGTTTAATTTTTTTTTTTATTACCATTATACTGGTCATGCTGACACACTAATGTGAAGCTCTTACTTTCAAAGGATAATCTGGAGACCAGTTTCCAATGGTGCTATCTCCAGGATTTGGAATCTGAGGCCAAAAGTTGTCCTTTATCCTGTAGAAAAGAAAAAAAAAACATAATGATATAGAAAAACAATAAATTAACTCCAAAAATATTGAAATCACAGTTGAAGTCAAGTTATTATGATGAATATTGTGTATGAAGTAATGAATGTTTACCATTTTTAAGATTGGTGTGCTCAAAATAAACTAGTATAATGTGCCTCATCCAGTGACTAAAGTGCTGTACACCCAAAGGCATGTTAAAATGCCTGCAGTCTTAGAAAGGGTAAGATGCAACAAAGAGTAAATGGAAACCCTAGATGTACATGTTCAGTTTAGAGTCATTCACTGAGAGGCATTAAACATCCCAAGAGATATTTAAGGGTAACTTACACATCTTTTTTGCAGAAACAGAGCAGCATGGTCATGAGAACAACAAACAGAAAGCCAAGGCTCACTCCTACCACAATGCCCTCAATTTCTCCTGGTGCTATAAGGTGAAAAAGAACATATAGATAAGACAAAGGGTTAACAATTCAATAAGCAATAAGAGGTAAGCAATTCAAAAACAAATGGTAAAAATCTAAACTTCAATTAGCCTCTCATCCAAGACGCTTCTTTAGTTCTATTCTGAAATTTCTTAAAAAAGCTAAAGAAGTCCAGTAGCCTTCTTTTCCAGCTGAACATGGTTCTCGATTGACTGAGAACCTACACAGACACTTTGGAAAAGGTAAAACTGACTTTGTGACATTTCTGAACTAGTTGGAAGAGTGGAGCTTATACTGACCATATTTCAGAGTGGTGAATGAGTGGTTAGAGCCATTGACTGAGCCTCTGATAGTTGAAGCTTTTATCCAAATGTCATACTTCGTGTTGCGTGACAATGATGTCAGAGTGTATGAGGTGGTGTTAGCTGGCACAGTTATGGCTGCAAGAAAGCACAACAGAAATCAAAAGTTAGCCTGGCAATTGACTGTTTTCATTAAAATAAAGTCAACCCAACAGTTCAGCACAACATGGAACCAGTAGATACCATGAGTTTTAGTCCCACTTCGATAGTATATTGTGTAGTTTGTGATGAAGCCGCGCCGTTTTATCAGAGGAATCTCATCCCACACCAACTCGGCTGTATAACGTCCTGGGTCACCACTCAGGTTGACAGTAGGGCCTTGTAAAGGAACTGTAAAAAAAAAAAAAAAAACAGCAACAAACTGATTTTAAGAACATCTCTGTGGAAATAACTGATAGACAATATATAACTTTTCAAATGATTAATATAAACATTTTGCATGTAATCATCAAACATTTAAGGGTCTTACATTACTCAAACAAGGGTTTACATTAATGTTTAGCATCTAACATCACAGTCTAAGCATCAGATCCAGTGGTAAATTACAAAAAGAGCAGTGCTGTTGAATGCTGCTACATAAGACTTTAAAAAAATAAATAAATACAAAATTATAATTATAATATCCACAACAACTAAAAATACAACGGTTTACTATCAATTCATTGACAAGTATGATCTCTTACCTCCTTGCTCAACATAGGCTTGTTCATGCACTGGCTTCCCAACCAGTTTGCCATATATAGGGTACACTGATATTCTGTAGTGAACAAATCGCTTAAGGTCCCCTAGATTTGATATCAAGGTTAAAAAAGGGGGGAAAAGCACTGTTTAATTAATAGCAATCCTACAAAACATGCAGTTAGAGTAAAGCGACAAAAGCTATTAGTAATAGCAGCAATAGTAAAAGTTAACTTAAAGGTTTTGCTTTAAGATCCGCTGCAGTGTATGCCTGCCATCATGGCAAAATGTATTAATTCCTTGTTACAGGAGAATATTTTCTTGCTTTAACAGGTCGTATTCGTGTTTCTTAGCAATAAGAAACTTGACTCTTTATAACTCCATATCATTATCATTAAAGAATGAAATCACGGACTAACTTTTTAACCCCACCTTTTTATCAATTTTTAAACAGACCTACCTAAAGTGCCATCTGCACAGTACAGTCAGTCTCCTCTTTATGACAGCTCATACTAAACAACAGCTTATTATAGCTATGACATCAGAGAGATTTTATGATGGGTGACAAATCCCTTTAAGATAGACAAACAACATTCTCCAAGCATGGTGATTCCATATTTCTTCAAGAGGGGTGTACAACAACTTTTTGTTTCCTAAAACCTCAGAAAAAAGAAAAAAATACCTTTAATTGCAGTGTAGTTTATGTTTCCATTTTCCCTCTGCCAGTTTCTCTCACCATCACTGACCCATTCCACCACATACTTGGACACTGTTCTGTTGGGGGGTTTCCATGAAAGCAACAGCTGACCGTTATGGGACTGTACCTTCATTTTTTCCACTGCAGGAGGTTCTGTAACAGACACACACACATGAAACACACAAATATAACCCTAACCCAATTTGTCATCCATTGGGTCTTGATTTGGACCACACGTAGTGGATAAACTACATTTAGTAAATTGTAAAACTCATTTAACCTCAAGTTAAAACCTCCTAAGAACTTTAAGTTAAAGTTCTGAAATTATATGCTAAGTGTATACTAGGCATATAATCATACATTACTCATACCACTATAATGATTCTGTTAACTGCAGTTTTACAGTTGGGGCTTCCCAAACAGCTTAGAGTTAAAAAATATGATCATGAACCACATGGCATCCTGGTTCATGGTTCCAGCTGGGTCCCTTTGGATATCATTGTCCGTCTCTCTTATTGTTACTTATTCATCAATAACATTCTAATTTGTGTGTGTGATTTTATGCCGAAAATATTATCTGGACTGCTTTAGATTATATGTCACAGTTGTGTCTAAATGTAACGCCTGTAAATTCAAAGTCAACATGGACACTTACCCTGTGTTTTGGGGGAAATGATCAACATTGCCTGAGGAGATGCCCCCACAGAATTTATGGCTGTGACGTACACGTACACGTACACAGACTGGTCATCATCCAAGAGAATAGTTTTTAGTGGAGTGATCTCCTTTTTACATGAGCTGCCATCTGTCAGACTTCTGTTCACTGGAATAATCTCCCAAGTTCCATTCTTGATTCTATCCTTTTGTTTCTGAACCGTTATGTTAAATCTTCTTATCATCCCATTGGAAAACTCAGGATCCTGGATAAGCAAAGTTGCAGACAGTTCTCAGTGTGCATCATTATTACACAAAAACAACCAACATGACCTCTGTGATAAATACTAAAAAAACCCAAAATGCCAGTGTCTCTATGAAACAAAAATTATTTATGTTATTAATCACACTGAACAGTGTGTTCAATAGAGCCCGACAGATATATCTGTGGGGCCAATATATTTGTTGACATTAGCTACTTGCCAATATGTTGGTATTGGCATTTATAACAAATGTCAAATTATACCCTAAAAACTAAACAAGAGATGACAGAAACACCCTTTATCCATGTTAATATTGTTGACGTTACAATATACAGCTTGCCTGTTAGTAGCATATGTTTGAAAAGCAAACATATGGAATTACAACAACTAGCTGATTGGTGCAGAGTGCAAATCCACAACTTGATGTGACAATAAAATAAGATTATTTTTAAACTGGACTGTTACATTATCTTAATATTTTTAAATGACCTCTCGTATTCCAATTTTTAAATCTGTTATTCAAACCATGAGCTGTTAATAAGCTAGGACTATATCACAATCTGTCCAACTCATTCATTCTATTCTGTTAAAATTTTATTGATCTAGCGATTCATCAAACTGCTTGCTATAATGAATAAATGTTAACAATAATTAACTATAATGAAGACTATGAAAACAGTCCATGACAGTCTGTTCTAAGGTGTTGGCTGTGGTGAGTTAGGGTTGGCAGCAATAGTTCTTTTTGTTTTTTTTAACTAGCTCGGTTCAGTTGAAAACTTATCTAAATGTTTTGGTCTATCTGTAGAATGTGTATCACTTATGTTAAACCTTTAACTTCAAATCAATTCTAATGTTTTGTGCTTAGGATCAACAGTAGTATTGTTAGGTAAAACCATTTTTAAATGTTAAATTCAATGTGATGGAAATTTACCTTACAAATGAACTCAATTTGTCGTTTATTTATGCCTTCGTCCGACATGATTATCCATACATCTGGTTTAGTTTTTGGGACTAGGTAAAAGAAAAAGAAGATGATATTAAATCTTTTAGTTTATCAAAAGAACACGTAAACACATAGGTGGACAATGTATGCAGTTTCATGGGTTCAGTAAATCTTCTCACTGCCAGAGGTTTTTATTTTCAATCTTTATTCTTTCGGATACAAAAAGGTCTTGAGGACTTCAGAGTCTGAATAGTTTATTCATCATGTATGACATAGTATTAAGTGAACAATTCATTAATCATAAGTGTGCTAATTGTCTGTAGCAAAATATTCCATTTGGTGAAATACTTTTACTGGAACTAGTCCGAACTGGAATTCATAATACTTACAATCCTCTGGTGTTCTCTCGGTAACGTTGCTACTCCAGTCACTCCAGTAACCACAGTCCTTGTTATTATATTTGCACCGTACCTGAGTGACATAAACTGTGTCTGGTCGAAGGTTCTGGAGTCTAAAGGACTCTATATACCTCGAAGTGTCTGCCAGAGG
Organism: Etia nguti; assembly: GCA_015106755.1. Lineage (NCBI taxonomy): Eukaryota > Metazoa > Chordata > Actinopteri > Cichliformes > Cichlidae > Etia > Etia nguti. The sequence goes on from VUQG01042602.1 coordinate 12,707, forward strand.
TACCTAAAAACATAAACCATATGTCTCTTAGGTTGTCCACTTGAAAATAAAACAAGAGAAAATATGTACCTGTCTGAGAAGAAACACAACTAAAAGATTAAGACCATAAGATTTCAGCAAATACAGGACCCTCTTGCTGTGAGGCAACAGTACTAAGCACAGAGCCACTGTGTCGCCAGTTGAGCACCTTGAGCATGTGCTACAAAGACAAAATGGTGTACAGACTGTACAGGGACACTGGCAGCTGTACAAGGATGTATAGAACACAAAAAAGCACGTTACTGTGCTAAAGTAAACCTTCATTCTCAATCATTCTCAAGAGCTTTGTCTGTGCATTCTTGTGGGGAACAGATTCAATATGTCATGAAACTTAAATCAGATTTTCTTAAAATTGTCAGTAATACAATTTCATTAATAAATAACACAACAGTGGAATCTTAACTGATTTACAGGTTCGCACAATAATTTGAATCTTTTAGAAATAAGGTGATTTTGTCTTTTACAATGGCAATTTATTGATGGAAGGATATACAAACATACTTACATAAGTCCATGTCTGAGATCCCAGTGGGCAGAATCTAATTTGATATATCGTTTCCAGATAACGTTTATCAATAGAGGAAGTCCAGTTCACCACAAGGGAGGTGGGAAAAACTGTTTCTGAAATGACTGTGACGGATGGAGGCTTTGTTTTTACTGCAACACACATGCACACACACATAAGTCACAAAAAGAATTCAAGACAATCAACAATTGTTGTTGTACCGTCACTTAATCTGAATATCAGTTTTAGCCTACTGGCTCAAAACATGCAAATATGTTAAACATAATCATCAAATGTACCATTTACTTACCAAAGCAATTAGCAAGCTTTATCAGATGTTCAGATTCTTCTTTTCCAAGTTCATTTTGTGCCACCAGCCAAATCTCCAGTTCCACATGATTGGGGAAGACATTCAGATCTACTATGGCATTGTTTACTGGCCCTGATATTGATGCATTATAGATTTTATCACTCCTAAAAAAAAAAGAAGTAGAAGACAATTTAGTTGACAGTAAAACCTACACAAAGCTAGACAACTGGTATTCATTACTAGTTTAAAAAGTCACATTACATTTAGTTGGCATAATGGTACAAAGATTTGCACAATCAGGGTATGCATATTATCTTTGCCCCTGCATGGGTTCTCTCCCGGTACTCTAGTTTCCTTCCACAGTTCAAACACATGCATGTTGGATTAAGTGCTCAGTATAAATTACACCCTATGTGTGAATGTGACCATGTTTCGTGTGTTCATATTTGAATGTGGCCATGTGACAGACTGTATACACACACTCTGTCATACGGCTATACACCTTGACACTGAAGGACATCACATGTTTAAATTGTCAATACCAGCAATAAAAAAATGTAATACAACACAACTGTCATGAGCTGGCTTTAACATGCAGCTTGACTTAATTTCACCATGATGATAAATGAAAAACAGAATCTTAAACAAAAGTAGTAATGATTCATGAAGCATGTACTCACCCTGTTTGTCTAACAAACAGTGAATAATTTGTACGGACAGCTTCCGTTTGATGTCCTACTGCTTCCCACTGACATCTGATGTTTGATGAGATAATTTCGTTCTCCTGAACTGCTATACAGGACAGATTCTTTGGCTTCTCTGGGTGATCTGATATTGAAACAAAACACACAAACTAAACTCACAAAGTTTATCTCTGCATCCCACAAAACTACAATTTTCAGTGCCATTTTTTCCTGTATCATTATCAGGTGGTTTATATATATATTAAATTCAGCTTACAAATTAGGACAAAATTATTAGCCCACTATGAAATTTTAAGTTTTTATCAAAGTTTTCCGTGTGCTTTTTAACAGAGAAAGGGATTTTCAACATAGTATTTCTTAACATACTAGTTTTGTTTAGAAAACAGCATTATTTCTATTAGCACACAATAAGAGAATTATTTCACCCCCCAAAAATAAATAAATATTGGCAACGGCCAGTGGTACCCTTCAGCCTCCTCACACATACATCTTTTGTATCAATTTCAAAATCCTAGTTGACTTCCTTCTTCAGTTATGGCATTCACAAGACTTTCAGAAATCTTGACCTCTGACCTCTAACACGTCACTGAGATTCAAACTCCTCTGAGATTTTTACCAAATAGTATTTTTTAAATTTCAAAATCCTAGGTGACTTCCTGCCTGCCCATCCGCCCTACAAAGAATGAGTAATTGAATGAGTAATTTCTGAAGAAACCTGATAAAACGTTTCTCCCATTGTAAATACTACATCCAGATAAACAGACTCAACTTTTTGGCATTTCCTTACCTGTATGATTCAACATGCACCAAGACAACACTACAGGCTGTTTTCTCCAAAAAATGATACACACTGACTATTAGCATCAGGGGGCTAATCATTTTAACCCTGGTATTGTATTTTCTTAACCAATTTGGTTTCTGTGTGCAAAGTAAAATAATATAGATATCCAAAATAAACCAGGATATTTGGAAAAGCTGTGTTTCACAGCACTTGGAAAATACTTTAAAAAATGAAATTTTCATAGGTGGGCTAATATTTCTGTCATCATATGTTATTGCTTGGAAACATGGAAAGAAAAGCAATAAAACTACTGTTATCACAACCGATTGAAAAAAGATCTAGCTGCATTTGGGTAAAAACAGCAATAGATTTTAAAGTTATGACAATAAGAACGTACAGCCTTTCCTCAGCCAAATCCCATGAATAAATTTGCCCCTATTTAGGACAACATAGTGTGACTCTTTCTCACAGCTGCAGTATAACCATTCAGACTTTTCACTTCTGATGGTGACAGTGACATTAAGTGCTGAACTGTTGATCTTGATGTAATGTTCTTTGGGTATAAGTTCAGAGAACTTCCAGTAGAGATCATCTGCTGTGACTTCGGTTGTGTTGATGATCATGCACGTAGCTGTGAAGTTAGACCCAATCTGAACCACTGGAGACTGTGGGGCTATCACCAAATGATAGTCATCTTCTGAAGGTCAAAAAAAAAAAAAAAACAGTAAACCCACATACAGAGTAAAACTCAGAAAAATATAGCTGATGAGTGCTGTGCTTGTGTCAGCAACAAGATTATTGATACATTTCTGTGAATCTGAGCCAGCAAATTACCCACAGTTCCTGTCACAGTCTAAGCAATACAACCACAACAGGAACATCTGCTGCTAAGTGTGATGAGACGTGACCACATTCCCCTTTTTAATGCAACATTAAACTCCGCCTGTCACGGCAACTGGACACACATGGTTAAAAGTCAGAAAAAGTCAGAAAAAAAAAAAAATCATCTTTTACACTAGTTTCAGTACAGCACAATGTCTTTTCAATCATTACGTAACAAAGTTGTTAGCCTTAGAGCTAACCTTGCAGTTACAATTTCCCAACTTTTGGGATAAATGAGACGGAGGTGGAGGTGGGCATAGCTAAAAATTGTGCTGATGATGCTGGCTTGTAACTAGTTTCCCAGCAGAGAAAGCTGGAGGGATTCTGACTGCCCCCAAACATCTGTAAATGTGAAGTACAAAATTATTAAACTTTTACCATTCATTTTTATTTTTTTGCACATCTTTCACACTTATGTTTGAGCTCATCAAACAAACTGTATATTAAACAAAGAAAACCCAGGTAAATACAAAATAGATTTTGTAAATGATTTGAATTATTAAGGAAATAAAGATATCCAAACCAACATGGCCATATGTGAAAAAGTAATTGCCCACGAACCTAATAACTAGCTGTGCCACCCCTGGGAGCAAGAACTTCAATATAATGTTTGCAATATCCCAGTTCTTGATAAATTATGAGTTAACTGTGATTAATCACATTTTTTAGAAAGCTGAGTTGAATTTTGGTGGTCACACCCAGATCTGATTACTCCCAAACCTGCTTAGTCAGTAAAAACCAACATAAATAGAACTTGTTTGACAGAGTGAAGTAGGCTAAAAGATCTCAAAACAAAGCAAAAATGTAAGAAATCAGGAAGGGGGCATATACATTCTCAGAGAATTGTAATTCTTAAGGTAGGGAAGCTAGTCTTCCTTAACCATCTAGGAAGCATTAGCTGCCAAATCTGCTGCCAATTTACAAACACAATAGGAAGAGCTTTAACTATCATTTCATTTCAAAGGTAAAGGTGGAGTAAGAAACCAGCAATTTTCTTCTGTACAGAATAACATACAGAAACTGTGCAGAAAAACAATGATATGACAGACAAAATTGACACCAACAAACACAACAGACACAAGGCTGGAAAAAAAACAACAGACAAAAAAGAAACATCTCTTTTGAGGTGTCATCACAGACGGGCATGTGTCTCTACTAGGTAGCAAGCTATCATTAATTTCTCCATCCAAAATAAATAAACAAATAAATTGATCAAGATTTTTCTACTAATCAATTTTAGACCCTGTTTTTGTTCTCTCAGACTGCTCTTCTCTGTCTCTCTCCTTTCCATATGCTGCTCCCCATCAGCTTGTCTGTCTCAATATCAACTGCATTGGCTTTTCTGTGACTCCTCACTTGTCCCTACAAACCATATGTATCAAAAATAAATTAGTAAACCTGTATATATGTGTTGTATTTTTAACTTTAACTTTTTAATTAGAATTCTCTGTCCACAGGCCTGCTTTTTTTTAAATCAGCTCAGTTCTTCAGTTTTGAGAAGTACAGCATTCAGCTTAATATATTAAGTACAGCTTAATATAAAGCACCTTGAGGCGACTGTTGTTGTGATTTGGCGCTATATAAATAAAATTGAATTGAATACAGTTTATCTCACCCTTCACAAAAAAGTCAATTGAAAGTGACATGTTCATTATTTTACTAGCCTCTGTTGCAGAAGTAAAGTTAAAACAAAACACTTCATTTACATTTTGAACTGTTACAAAATGTCAATGACAAAAAACTGTTTGCACTCTCACATTAGTCGGATAGAACCAGTTTTGTCTGGATGACTAATTAGTTAATTAATTCAAATAAAGCCAGTGTTTAATGTAGCACAACTGCTCATAACTGATTCTGAGTCTATTTTTTGTATGATTTGGCTTACCACAGCCTTTCTGTCCTGTTCCCCTTCCTTAAAAGTGGCTTCTTGACCGAGACCATTACTGATGAGGTTTCAGGAAACAGCAGATTGATCACCTCATAAGGTCTTTGCTGGATTTTTTTTTTTGTATTTCTAAAGGAAATAATTTTCAAACACTCTTCATCTGCTTTAGATAGTGTTTTAGGACTGTCACTTATTCTTTTGTCCTCCACTGTCCACCAACCTGGCAACTTAAAATATGCTCTTTGCTAAGTTTTCTGTTATGTGTAGACAACACTGAGTTAGGTGCCTTTTTATGTTTGAATGATTCAGTGTTAAGGGTCTTAACAAACAAAAAAATAACCTTCTTATGATAATGGCCAGGAACAAAGACGGACTGAAAATGAAACTGAAATGAGTGGGAAAAAAGCAGCTAGTGTTCAGGGAAAACTGTGAAAGACCACCAGAAAGCCTGGAGAACTATTGCTTAAAGATACATCAATAAAAATGACAACAGAATCTGGTTCTCTAGAACCAAAATATAAAGAAATGAGCAATGAATCAAGATTATTCGCTCACCTCCACAAAAACACACAAGCTAAGACACAAGGAATCAGATGGGCAAGCTCTATTTTGTGCAGCATCTTTGGAGCACCAAAGAAAGGCTTTTAATAGGCAACAACTGCATCGCCTCTAAAATAATCCTGTGGTCCAAATCTCACATGAAGCTACATCCCCATTTTCCCTTTGGCAGATAATAATTCAGAAATATGTAATCAACAATGTTTACTGGTACTTGTTTTATTACTGAGCTGATATCAATTCAGCCAATATCTTTTACTCACAGTAGTTTGAATTACCTTACCCTATTGTGCTCATCATCCTGTGGTAAAATGTGCTTAAAAGCCTTCTGAAAGTGTGCCATTATACCCACACTGGGGCAGCAGGAAATAAGAAATTAAAAATGTTGTCAAAAACAATGAACATTCTGAGTGTCCATTTTGATTCATGCTTGCGTGTATACTAAAAGATAACACTCCCCAGTGACTAAAGATGAACTGTACTCTTGATGATACTGACCAGCGGCGAGAACAGAAGCCAGCCATGCTAAAACCCACAGATGGAGCACAGCCGCAGAGACCATGATGACGACGACTATACAGGAAGAAAAATAAATAAATAAATAAATAACATCAGTTAGGAAAGAATGGTATCTGTTCTGTTTCAAACATAGAACTTCGCAGCTTGTCTTAGCATCATCGTATCATACAGCGTTGAGTTCAACTGAATAATTATTTTCTGATCTTTTCATACGTTTAGTAATAACTGTAATGCCACAGTAATAACTGTGATAGTAATAACTGTGGCAAAGACACTTAAATTTAGGATTTCATGATGCTACGAAACAGCAGTTAGCGTCGATGCTAAAAATGTTGTAGGAGCCCATGTCCACGGCAGTCACGTCGCATTAGCCATATATTTAGCAACGAACTCACATTGTCATTCCTGCTAATGGTAGTGTTTCCACAAAACAATCAAAAGAAAGCGGTCATGACTTACGTAAAAGTTACCCGTTACTGTCCTTGTACAATGCTGGTTAGCCGAGTAGTATATCTATGTACACCCAGCAACTGTCTAGACAAGTTGAACAACTTTTAGATACCATTTCTCGCTCGCCGTGCGTCTGGTTCTTTGTATAAGACCACCCACTTCCCGTCAAAGGCAAACCTGTGTCGGAATAGGTTACGTAGCGGCGCTAATCACTAGCCGATCTCACAACGTCGTGATGGCCCTAAACCATTTCTACTGAGCGTCTGCCATAATGACGAAACGTTTAGATATCTGCGGAAGTGCACCAGTGGCTAAATGCTGTTTGTTGATTTGACACTCAAAGTGTCAATTAAACACCTTTGACAAATCGGAGAGTTTTGCTGTGTGTTTTGTGGGCCTTACGCTCTTATTTTCCCGTATGTCGCCGCCTTTCGCCTTCAGAAGAAGAATACACAACGTCAGGAATCCCTTGGCACTGACTTTAGCTACATGACAAAGCAGCATAATTTTCCTGATCAGTTAAAAATTGGAATAAGTCAGTCTTTGTTAGACCTTTTTCAAACAACAGGCTTTGCATATTGTGCAAGGCATTGATGAGAAGTGTGGGAACAGGACATTAACATGCCTACGGGACAGTCTCTAAAAGAAAGGACACTAATGTAAATAAAAGCAGAATCTAATAATTATATATAATTATAATAATTATATATACATATACATACATGGTTTGGACATGTACAGAGTGGGGATAGTGGGTATATAACGCAAAGGATGTTGAAGGTTGAGCTGCAAGGCACGAGTAGAAAAAGAAGACGGAAGAAGAGGAGGTTAGGGGGGAGGACATGGAGAGGGCTGGGATAGAAGAGGATGTTAGTGGTAGATGGAGGCTGATGTGGCAACCCTTATAGGGAGCAGCTGAAAGAAGAATTAGAAAAAATGCACTCTGGGATACCTGGCTGTTCCAAGTACACACAAGTCACCATCTGATACACATCGATACATCCTTTAGAATGGGCAGAGCAAGTACTCTTGCTCTTTATTTGATGCATACTTTGAAATATAACTGTACTTTTTTCGACATTTCACAAATCCACAAGAACAAAAATACACACAAATACACGCACAAATACACATATCGAGAAAGTTTGTCTTGAAACAACAACTGCAATCTCGAAATTTCAACTTTATATTCAAAATGATCCATTGTATTTTTTTCTCGTGGTCTGATTTTTGTTTGTTTCCTTTGTTTTCTGTCCAATGACATATCAACATGAAAAAAATGTAGTACATTAACCTTAGTCACCACTGCCCCCTTCTCTGTCGCCCACACCCACTCAAACTGCAAGACCACCTCTTACCTGAAGATGTCACTGTTGAGGCATAATAATCAAAACCAAAACCACAGATAAAATGTGTTTTATAACCAGTAGTGAGATTTGTGAAATATTTATTTAGGTTACTTTTTTAAAACTTATGTTGAGCACTTAAAAATTAGAGGAGGAGCATCCTTTTCTGCTTCACTGGCACTGCTGTACATATATCAAAACAAATATTTAAGTATTTCTCTACTAATACTTGTTTCAGAGCCACATTGCTACTCTCTGTTCCAACTTGTGGCCCATTTCAAGTGTATTCCAGTCCCCTTTCTGAAATAATATATTTGACACAACATAAAGCTGTGCAGATTGGCCAAATAAATTTAGCACAAAAAGTATAGAAACTTATGTTTGGTTGATGATTTCCTTGTTGTAACAATGCTTGTTCCCACTAAATCTCCTACTGTTTAAAGCCTGTTTATTTCCCCTTAAATGGCCCCACATTTTTAAGGAAAATGCATCTGTGGCTGGAGCAGTAGCAGGGCCGCGCAGAGATGTCTAAAGGGGCGGGTACTCAAAGTTAAAAAGGGGCACATAGGCTGAAGAACAACAACACACATTCTTTAAGAATCTAATATGGAATTGCATCATACCATATCACTGTCATCAGGTGTGGACAATGCAAAGCAAACGTAGCCTATGTTTTACCTGATGGGGTACAATGTTGCTGTTGAGGGGTTGCTGCTGCTTCTGCTGCTGATAGTGCTGGAGGGCAGAGCTGTGTTGATCTGGGACTGTAGACTGTAAAAAGTCCATAGGAGAGATGGTAGCTGATTAAACAAGTGTTATGAGATAATAATAAAATGCAAAGATTGGTGACAGTGCTTGGAACCATAAGGCAACAAAACTGTAAGAAAACTAGGCTCTGCCTGTGACTCACTCTTTGCCTCTCTTCCTCCTTCATCTCCTCATCTCATCTATCACTCTCCACCTGCTGTCCATCTGAGAACAAGGCACAATTTACAACTGCATTAATCTATTATTTAATTACCCACACTTAACAACTTTTGCACCTAATCCATAATAAAGTAATGAAAGAAAAATGTTATAGAACCAAAACATTGTAGTTGTGTTTATTATTGTTTTTATCCTTGCATATCTCTGCAATGCAACTACTGCTACATGTGTTGATGTTATCTGTGCTCTTTTTACCCGAGCATTCTGGCTGCCGAGGGATCCACTGCCTTTAGCAGCCTCACACAGCTCCTTCTGTCACTGTTTCCTCCTCATGTCCTTACAGGGTATGTCTGGACAATGTTATATCATTGTCCACCCCAACTGGTCACAGCAGATGGCCCCGCCCCTTCCTGAGCCTGGTTCTGCCGGAGGTTTCTTCCTGTTAAAAGGGAGTTTTTCCTTCCCACTGTTGCCAAAGTGCTTGCTCAAAGGGGTCATATGATTGTTGGGTTTTTCTCTGTATCTATTATTGTACGATCTACTGTACATTATAAAGCACCTTGAGGCAACTGCTGTTGTGATTTGGCGCTATATAAATAAAATTGAATTGAATTGAATTGAATGAATAATTTGTAAAAATCTATACACCCTCTTGTGCCGTCTTGTGGCCTGACTCTCTGTGACACTGAAATCTGCAACATTAATTTCTCTGGCCTTGTGCCTGTAATATTTCATGTCAGTCTGTTAGACCTGATGTGCCCAAATACCAATGATACCACATGATTACCTCAGACCTAATCATCCTTATTTTTTGTCAAGTGGATCTATGAAAAAGTGACTTACTTTCGGTTTAATTCAACCTCCTTGGAAATCCTTGATTCCATTGCTCCTCTCACAACCAGGAGTCTAAAACCTAAAACCCAGCCTTAGTTGAATAATGGTACCAGAGAACTCAGAAGGTGTATAGAAAAGCTGAGCAAAAATAGAAAAAGGACTTCAGGTATCTCCAAAAGTTGATTCTGTTCATCTGGACGTAGCGTTTTGTGGGAGAAACGTTTCGTCACTCATCCAAGTGACTTCTTCAGTCTC
>VUQG01042611.1:0-30612 GCA_015106755.1 Etia nguti
GGGGGGGGGGGGGGGGGGGGTTTTTTTTTTTTTTTTTTGGCTCACTGAACAAATGTGTTCATTTCTTTCTTGTGAACTAAAATCTGTATTTGTGTGTTTTTTATAGGTTAAGGGTGTCGCACAGAATATCAACTACACCACCACTGCCCTGCTGCCAGTCCTCACTTCACTGTTTGACCACATTGCCCAACACCAGTTTGGCGATGATGTCATGTGTAAGTAAAATGCTTTTCTCCTTTAAATTAACAATTAATCACTTGTTACTTCGGACCAACTCAGAGCTAATGAAGTCTCTTCTCAACATTCTCAGTGGACGACTTGCAGATATCCTGCTATCGTCTAATGTGCAGTATCTACTCTTTGGGCACTGTGAAGACTCCACATGTGGAGAAGTGAGTAGAGACCTGGTCTAAAAAACAGCCTGGAACTAGTTTTTACTTTTTTCATTATATATCAGATATCATAAATGTATTCCTTCAAAGATTGATTTTGCATGTATTATTTCATATAGACATCTTTTGAGTATGTGTTTTTTTTTTCTTCCTTTGCAGACAGCGACCAGCTCTTGGCGAGTGTTTGGCCCACTTAGCAGCTGCTATGCCGGTAGCCTTTCTTGAACCAGTGCTAAATGAATTCAACTCATTTTCTGTTTACACGACCAAGACTCCTAGAGAGAGAACGAGTGAGTTTTGCTGTCTTCTTTTACCTTTATAATTAATTTTACATTCTTCAAATTATTACATAGTGTTCATGTTGAATTATTTGTCTTGTGTGTGATTTCACCCATCTTTTCTCTCCTTGCTCAGTTCTTGGTCTTCCCAATCAAGTAGAAGAGCTGTGTCCTGACATCCCAGAACTAGAGATTCTGATGAAAGAGATCCATGACCTGGCTGAGTCTGGAGCTCGCTACACAGAAATGCCCCATGTGATTGAGATCACCTTGCCCATGTTGTGTAACTATCTCCCGCGCTGGTGGGAGAGAGGCCCAGAGAACTTCCCCGAGCAGGACGGCCAACTCTGCACCGCTGTCACCTCTGAGCAACTCAACCAGCTGCTGGGTAGCATCATGAAGATTGTGGTTAACAACCTGGGTATAGATGAAGCCTCCTGGATGAAAAGATTAGCAGGTTAGTGACCAGAGTATTTATAATAAGCCAAAATAATGTCACGCGATATTGCATTTTATTATTATACTATTGGAACATATTATTAAGTCTAAACAACTACATTTTCACATGTTACACAACTATTATTTGGAAATAAGTGACAAATGTTTTGTGCCTTGTCCAGTGTTCGCTCAGCCCATTGTCAGCAGGGCTAAACCAGAGATGCTTAAATCCCACTTTATCCCAACCATGGAAAAGCTGAAGAAGCGTGCAGCAAAGGTGGTGGCAGAGGAGGATCATCTGCGCATGGAGGGCAAAACAGAGGTGGACAGTGAAAACGGGACCATTCGAGATGAGTTTGCTGTACTCTGTCGGGACTTGTACGCTCTCTACCCTTTGCTCATTCGCTATGTGGACAACAACAGGTAGCTGAGATTAGCAGGACCTCGATACGAAACACATTTCTGCTTCTGTTTTCTTGTTTGATGGAATTTGAAATTTAGGGCAGCATAATATGACGCTTTTTTGTCTTGCAATGAGGCACAATATTGTTAATGAGGCAGAGGGAGGCAACCAGGGAACTAAACTTACAAGAAAAAACAAATTCAAAATATGAACACTAGAACAGGAAACTCAACAGGAACAATAATTCAAGGTTTTAAAAGAAAGTTCCACTCCATGCCGTTCACATTAACTTGAAAAACTTTCATTTCACACTTTTGTTTGCTAAACTCATAATAACCTTAGCTTAATTTGTTGAAATGAAAGAACGATTTTTGGCCTTGATTCACATTCAAGAACTATCTATTGCTTCCTGTGTCTGTAGGGCAAGGTGGCTGACTTGTCCAGATCCAGATGCAGAGGAGCTTTTCAGGATGGTGGGTGAGGTCTTCATTTTTTGGTCCAAATCCCACGTAAGTCTTCTGTTTTCTGACATTTTCATATATGTATGCATTTTTTCCCTCTCTCGTATAGCATCTTAATTATGTTATATATTGCAGAACTTTAAGAGGGAGGAGCAGAACTTTGTGGTGATGAATGAGATCAACAACATGTCCTTCCTGACTGCTGACAGTAAGAGCAAGATGAGCAAGGTACTGTCAGAGAGCAAAGGGAAATGTAAAAGTAAAACATTGCCTGTTCCTTAGATGTTTGATTCACCTACTTCCATACCTTGAGTCATAACACATTAAGAAACTAAACTCTAATAATTAATGTTTCACTAACTCCACCCATTACCAGCAGAGAAAAGTAAAAGGAAGCCCTTCTTGGTGTTTTCTCAGCTGTTATTTCTTTGTTTTTTTTTTAAGTTGCTGTAGCTTTATGATTATTCTGTAAGTGTTCATTTCAGTCATTTCACAAATAAGTTTCTACAAGAAGACTGATGGGCTGTTAAGTAAATATTAATATCCTTTTTTTCCAGGTCTGTATAAGTGGCAGTATATAGTGTAGTAGTAGGAGTGTTGCTAACTGTTTTTTCTCCATATATATCCTGTGTCGGGGTTGGACGCTGGGCCACTAGGCCGGAGATGGAGAGGTTAGACCATGTTTGTGCACGAGAGCTGTGCTGACCGCATGGCACCCTGAGTTTGCGGAGGCATTTCATCAACTGCTAATAGACAGATCCCAATATTCACACGTATACAGACACACAAACACACACAAACAGGGTTATTCAGATAATTCCTCTTAGGAGAGACTTCACTACACATCTATGAGTGAATGAATAAAGTGTCAGATTATATTATACATATATGCATATATATATTAGTGATGGTTTTTTAGGAGTAAAGAATGTGAGTGTGAATGTGTTGCAAACATATGCTTTTATGTGTGTGTCTGTATATGTGTGAGTAGGGGTCAGGAGCAGCTTGATGAAAGCTCTTTGCTGTAGATCACAGTGGTGTGAAAGGTTTCATGGTGCTCGGCAGAGCAGTAGCGTATATAATTTGGTGTGTGCACTCCTGCAGCCGAGTACCATCACCCTGTTTTTCTTTGACCAGTAAATAGTTTGCCTTTCGATGATCCTTGTTGGGTACAGTTATGGAGCCCGTGCTACTGTGATGTTAAAATTTGTGTCACTGACGCTTGGGTTTTTTTTTTCAGCTTTTGTGTCATAGATTCCTGCGCTGGGGGACTCTTCTCTTTGTAGTAGCTGTTTAAACCAAAAGTCCATTCCATCCCCTGCTGTTGCTCGGTCCACCAGTAGCATTTGTCAGTAGCTGGATCTTTTGCAGGAAATTAAGCTAGCTCTCACTATATCACCAGAAAACTGTCATCATATTTACTAACTGGACTCGTTACTTCATGTCATGTTCATTGACACCATTAAATTGTTAAATAAACCTAATCACTGTTTGATGTTTTACGTGGTTGGTGCAAGTAGAACCTCTTCTCCTTGGCTATCAGATGGGCATTACTGTAGTGAGCTTCTGTTTCCTGATCATCACAATGACTCTCAAAGCCCGTAGAGTGTTTTTCACCCACATACACACACACAAAGCATGCACACTAAGGGCAGAGAGGGTGCTGTGAAGCCAGACAACAGACAGTAATGAGCATTGTCAGCCTCTGGATAGGAGTGTGTGAGAAGAGCTCCACGGCGATGGAGCTGACCCCATGTGCTGTTCTCTGTCCAATGGACAGGATGTGCCCTGTCCGGCCACTGCAGTACTAACAGTGAAGCTGCATTGTGTGTAACACCTGTTGCTGGTGCAGCAATGAAGCACATGACATGACATGAAAAGTTGATGAAAGAAAATATCAGTTGTTTAGTTGTTAAATATTCTCAAAAGCCTTAAATGCCACAAACCATTTTCTGAAAAGGGAATTTTTATTGGTGCCACATAGTTGGTTCGTGGAATAGAAAGTGTTCAATCAGTTTGATCTCTCTGTAGTCCGGCGGCTCAGAGCAGGAGCGTACCAAGAAGAAGCGACGGGGGGACCGCTACTCTGTGCAGACCTCCCTTATTGTAGCAGCGCTAAAGAAGATGCTTCCCATCGGCCTCAATATGTGCTCTCCTGCAGACCAGGAACTCATCAACCTTGCCAAGATCAGATACTCACTGGTACTTTGATGTGCTTGTTAATTTGATTTCTTTGGGCAAAACTTGCTTCATAGATTGATTTGTTGAACTGAGCGCTTTAAATTTCTATAGTACAAAACTGTTGCTTCTTTGTTAGCATACATTTTGACACAAAATGGGTAAAAATGATCTTATCTCAATCTAGTATATAATAATAATAATTTTTCCACATTCATATAACTCTGTTTGTTTTTTCATTCCCAAATTTGTTTAGAGGATGAAATACATGTCAGTGTGCTGTTAATTACTAAACTGTCCTCCAAATCTTGGTTTCTTTAACTTGTAGAAAGACACAGATGAAGAGGTGAGGGAATTCTTGCACAACAACCTGCATCTGCAAGGCAAGGTGAGCAGACTTTTTATTTCTTTACTAACTGAAAGAAGATAAGAAACACAGTACTGTATAAATCTTTTCATTCTGTTCATTATACATATTGACGTGTTATATTTTAGGTGGAGGACCCAGCAATGCGCTGGCAGATGTCTCTTTATAAAGAGATGTCTGGAAAAGCAGAAGATGCCGATGATCCGGAGAAGGTGGTGAAAAGAGTACAAGAGGTGTCTGCTGTCCTTTACCACATTGAAGTGGTGAGTACAACCAGGCATCCTCAATAAAAGAAGGTCTGGAACCAGATCTCTGTTTGAAAAGTCCTAATCTCTGATCCTATGAGTATAACCCAGCAGGCAATGCAGAGCTTAAAAAAAGAGAGACATTTTCCAAGTTAATTATTTATTTTTTGTACATTAGACTGAACATCCCTTCAAGTCAAAGAAAATGGTTTGGCACAAGCTGCTGTCTAAACAACGTCGCAGAGCTGTGGTGGCCTGTTTTAGGATGACGCCTCTGTACAACATCACCACGTAATCTTTAACAACATACTTATTCAAAACACAATCGACAATAAAATCAAAAGGCCTTATATGAGGCATTATACCTAATTATCTCAATTATCCCTAATTATCAGTCATCTTTCATTGTTTGCAGGCACAGGGTAACCAACATGTTCTTGGATGCATACAAACGCAACTGGTTAGAGACCGAGGGTTACTCATTTGAAGACAAGATGATTGATGACTTATCAGTAAGTTACACTTTCATTAATGTTTCATTACTGGCATATTGTCTATTATTTATACAAAGGGTCTGTCATGTTTTATCCTATCTGTTAACGATTAGAAAGCCATGGAGGAAGAGGAGGAAGAGGAAGAGGAGACTGAGACGAAGCCTGACCCCCTGCATCAGCTGATTCTTCATTTCAGCCGCACAGCTCTTACAGAAAAGCTGTAAGAGCATCTTTCTTCCTCTGCCTCAGTTCTCTGACCTATTCCTCAGTGAGACTTACTGATTCCTGCTTTGTGTTATTTCATTACAGTAAACTTGATGTTGACCATCTCTATATGTCATATGCTGATATTATGGCAAAGGTAAAACCTGTAAAACACGAATGGAAATAGACATTGAAGCTGAATTTCGGAAGAGAATAATTCACTGATATTCTGTCTGCTGCTTTCAGAGCTGCCACATTGGTGAGGAGGACGAAGGGGGAGAACAGGAGGGGGAGGAGCCATCCTTTGAGGTGCGACAGACAGAGATGGTATGGGGGGACCAGGGGAAGGGAGGCAGGGGAGTCAGCGGAGAAGCAGCTCCCCACGCACTGAGTGACTACACCATGACATCACACTCGGCACATCCCCCCCCACCCCACTCTTACTACATTTCTCTTTTTTTCCCTCTCTGTCTTCCTTTCGTTAACTCACACCACGTGTCTATTTCCTGTTGTGGTGGACTGACCTGTGCATGCCTTTGCTGGACTCTGCCCACGGTCGGGATCAATATTCTGAAAGAATGGTTTTTTTGTTTCATTTTTTTTCTAAATTGCATGACTCGAGTGTAGAGATGATGGCAGCTAAAGAATTCAAAATAAAACCCAGGTGAAGACAGACAAGTGAGTCTGTACTAGCTATTAAAATTTCAGAATCACAGTTTCCAAGCCCTAGATGTTTCGAGACTGTGATGTTGCAGGTATAGTGATTTATTGCTTTTGCCGTGTTAATCTTTCCATTTTCTTTCAGATAAACAGAATTTCTGTTCCTTTTGGAATCTGATATGTAAATTGTGATGTTGCCCTTTTAGACTTAATTTAGTGAGAAACGGATAATGGCGATTAATTAAGCCATACCACAGGATTCCTAACAGGTCCCCTGTGGAAAGAGTTTGTGGTCAGTGTCTTCTAGACATGCACCACCCTTTTCTGACTCACACCTCATGTAATCACCTGCTAATTTGGCTGTGTTCACCCATATAGACTCACCTGAAAACTATAGTTTGAGTTCTAACAACTGACAACTAGTTGATTTTTGTTTGTCTTTCCTTTGAATTGGACAGCGCTAACAAGTTTCCCTCTCTGTGCTCACCAAGAATACAGTAAAAGCCTGCACAGTCAGCCGTAAAAATACTGCCCCAAGCCCAAACACACTCATGCGAGCATACACTACAACAGCTACATTCACAGAGACATTCATTCATACACACACAGTCTCTTTCCATTGTTTCTATTCATACTCTTAAGCTGAGCGGAATCTCTGTAACCAGAGAAAAGTGCATTCATATTTTTTTAAACACTTCAGTCTCACGAGGGAGGGGGGCGGAGGGAGGGTTAGGTAGAGGTTTTGGTGCTTTGGGTGGGGGTCTGTGCATGATGTGCAGTGGGTGGGTCAAATGTAACCTCTTTTGTCAACAGGATGGTTGTTCATTACCTGCTATTAGTATAGTATTTGTACTGTACTATAGAATAATATAGAACAGTGAAGTGCAGTATAGTCCGAATAGTGTGAGTGAGAATACTGCGTTATGCAGCATTAAAGTTTGTGTGTTTTTTATTCACCTTAATTTAATATGTTATATTAAACTGTATGCACTGTCTGCAGATGTGCAGACTCATTTGTTTGTCTAGTTAAAGTTATTTTGTTCAATAGTTTTAAAAAAAATCATCACATACCTTTTGTTAATCTAACTCAAGTAAATCTGAAGGGTGACGGTGATTTGACAATGTGACAAAGACTGCTGCTGTATAACTAAATGGTGTTTTCAAAGATAAGTTTTTTTTAATGTTATTCTGTTATTATACCTGGTTGGTTGGTTTTCATGTTGTGACAAGTCAAAACTACAAATGTCGAAAATATTTAGTCAAGCAAGCAGCTTTTCCTCAGTTTCAGTTTAGTGTCGTATAGTTTATCTAAAAAGCAGACAAGCGTCACATGCAGACAGGCTACTCCATTTAGCATAAAATATAAGCTTAGGCTGTGAGGTAGAACAACCCTAAGCTGTTCTGTTGGAAGCAGGGGTTGCATGCTGTTTTACTCCAACAACTGATGTTGCTTCTTAAGAAGAATGTGTGAAGTGTGTATTACAATCTGGGATGAAATGATTGCTGCAATTGAATGTTTGCACCTGTGTTAGATATCATAAACTGGAATAACTGTCTCCAACACTAATACACACTGTGTTACATTGGAAGAGTATTGTATCTGTCTTTAAGAGTCCCAAGTATTTCTAACACTAAAACACCTTGTTTTCTTTTACAAGTTCACCCAACACTTGAAAAGAATAGTTTAGCTAAGCATTTACTGAAAAAATTGGCCACTGTCTGACGGCAAACACTGAGAATCTGCTCACTGAACTGAGCTTAACAGAAAGAAACATTAAGAGAAGCTTTTTCATAGGAGATAAAATAAATGAAAGTGTAAAAAGTTGTGTTACGTGAATATAACACAAATTATTAACCATCAACTCTGGTTAACATCAGGATCAATGGTATAGCAAATACAATAGCAAATTATAATTAGGATAAGATTTTTAGGATGTGTGTGTTTTTTGTGTATGTGTACCTGTACGTGTGTGTGTGTGTTTAAGTGCGGGGGGCAGTGCAGTCTCTGTTAACAGGGTTACAGCTGTTTTCTTCTGCTACTCTGCTCCACAGGAAAAGGAGATGGAGAAACAGAGGCTCTTGTACCAGCAGTCCCGTCTGCACAACCGTGGTGCTGCAGAGATGGTGCTGCAGATGATCAGTGCCTGTAAAGGTAGCTGCTGCACGCTGGATCTGCACACAGACACATAATAGCACACTCTTACACACACACACACACACACACACACACACACACTTGTCTGAAAATTGTTAACCAAGCGTTAGCTGGTTAGATGAACCTGTTTACAAAAAGTAGTAGGTAATGTAAATTTTGGGGGATAGGAGCTCACTGAACAAGCTGTTGTCCATCATAGACAACCCATCGCACCCACTTCATTTTATGCTGTAGAGGCAGCACAGCTCATTCTCCCTCAGACTTTTTCGACTCCCCTGCCATAAAAAAACTGTAGGCGATCTTTCCTACCATTTTATCTGTTGGTATATTGGCAGAGAGAATCCAGCTCTGCTATTAATAGTTGGATCAAGTTGTTGTACGAGCGGTTTCTGCTTGTTTCAGGTGAACCTGGAGCCATGGTTTCTTCTACACTCAAACTGGGAATCTCCATCCTCAATGGAGGCAACAGTGATGTACAGCAGGTAAAGAGCCTTCTTGAGTATGATATATTTATGTTTATAGGCTAAAAAGATTTAAGAAACAAAATTTATTTTACTGCCTATGTACATCTTGACATCTTCATTAGTGCGTTGTTGTCATCATGCTCTTGTCATCTGTGTGCAGAGGATGCTGGACTATCTGAAGGATAAAAAAGATGTGGGGTTCTTCCTTAGCGTTCAGTCTCTGATGCAGACCTGCAGGTCTGTAATATTTTTGTGGTTACGTTGTGTTTATACTTCTGCTTCCCTTTAGAGGGGATATACAGGTTTTTGTACTTTTTAAGCTGATTAAATGCTTGCTGTTAACAGTGTTTTGGACTTGAACGCTTTTGAGAGACAGAACAAGGCTGAGGGACTTGGGATGGTTTCAGAAGAAGGCACCAGTGAGTATGGTCTACAGCTTTTAATGGTCACTCACAAACTCAACATGCAATGCATACAAACATCTGCATCCTTGTGCTCCTCCTTTGTTTTGTGATATAATGTAATATTTACCTAGTGTCAGTGTTTAGTGTGTGCATTTGTGTGTGTCTGTGTGTGCCTGTGTGTGTGTGCCTGGTACAGATATCTTTTCATGTGTACAGAGTCAAGGAGTCATGGCACACGTGTGTTAGTTGCAGCATTTTGACTGTTAATGTATGAAACTGTTTATCATTCGCTGACAGTCACGAGAATTCTGGACTCACTTCGTCTCTTTGTTTTTCTCTTCCCTACATCTTGTTCACTTTGCCCGTTTCAACTCTTTACTCCTCATGCCTATGTCCTTCCTACGCATCAATTTGCTGCTCTCGCGGTTCAAAGATAAGAAGCTAGAACGTGGTAAATGAAACTTTGCTGTCATATATTTTTCTTTATTTCTTCCCCTCCTTTCTGTCCTTTCTGTCCCTTGTAGCTCTTCTTCTTTTGACTAGTCTTTTCCTTGCTGTGAACTTAATATGCATTTCATTTCACACTCAAGGACCCAGTGAAATTAAGCTTTAGAGTCGTTTGTTCAGTGGTAGATTACAATATGTAGATATATTTATTCATTGTATCCAAGTTTGTTTGGTTTTTTTTTAAGTGGCTGTGAAGTTTAATTTTCATCCTTGAGTGTTTTATGACAGATCTACTGTAACTCCATCAATCTCTGTCTCAGTATAGATCAATGGGAATGAAATGTGATCGTCTTAGTCTTCCTCTTTCTTCGTATTTCATTCATAAATTGTGCTAGAAGCTAAAGTGTAGGAACTTTTTATGCTCTGCGTCGCTCTTATTTCCATAATTTAAATGTAGTTTGTTTGCATCTCCTGTTCCGGGCTGATCTTCATAAATTATGTAAATGGCCAGGTTAACCTCTGATAATTTCCATTTTGATTAGCTTTACTTAATCGGTATCATAGCGTTGTCTATGAAATATCAGGTCATAATGTTTAACTGTGCTTGCTGTTAAAAAGGCTCAACGAGGCAGTCCACAATAGAATATAGTAAGAAGTGCAACAGCCAAAGGCAGCTCAGTAGTATCTCAGTCCTTGAGTATCTCCCTGTTATAGCTTAAATGTCTATATGCACATATTTTTGTACATCATTCCTTCTCTGCTTGTGCACAGCATATGATATGATGTGATAGTTCAAACTGGTAAGAAACAAGTAATGAAGTCTTTCTAAAGTTCCAGCTGTTGCTGCATCATATACCTTTGATGTATTTTGTTCTGATAGCCTTCTGACTTTATTGCTACCACTTTGCTTGGTATACTTATGGGAATATTTAACATCAGTCACAATGATAACATATTTCTCACGAGGCATGTGTCCATGACTGTTGTTTTAAGAAAAACCTGGCATCCCCCTCATGGCTTTGTTATGTTTTGTTGTGGTTTATTCATGATTAAATCTAAGCATGCTTGTGCATATTTTGGAAATAAACTGTTTTTTAACTGATAGCATGCTATTAAAGAACTGTGAAATTGATATTTTTGCAGTATATGTAGCAAGGTGCAATGTTTAAGTTAGATTCTATTGCAAAAAAATTATGAAAGTCTTCTCAGTTCCTTCAAGAATACTGACAAAAGTGGATATTAAAGTGCATTTTCCTGCATTCCCCCTGATTTTCCCACAACATCCAAGCTGATAGCTAACAGGAGTTCACAGAGTTCAGTAGATCTGTACTGCATGATGGTGTGCCGTGGAAGTTATATCTGTGTTTATGTGTTTACCATCAGTATCCGTGTCCTGTTTTTTCAGCTGTATTTTTCTGTTATTTTGTGATTTTTATGTGTATTTTCATTGTCCACTACAGTGTGATGTGGCTGACACTTCTTGTTCATCTGAGTTATGAAAGATTTTTTGTGTTAAAAAATGTTGGTAGGGTTTGCAATACACATTTGTGCACCTTCCATCACAGTGACAGACTCTTCAAATTCAAGCATGAATCTCATTTTCACGAACATTAAATAATGTGACTTTAAATAATGTCCACCCATGACCTATTCCTATAATTAACATTTAGGCTTACTGTTTAAGTTTTAACGCTAATCAAATCTAAATCCAGCAGTGCTAAATGTGTAGCTGAACAATATAAAGTTGGTTTACAATATTTAAGTATTTGATGAGTGCACTTAATGAAGGTAAACTGACCTGAATACTGAATATCTTCCTATTTCCTTTTCTAATATATATATTAAAAATATATAGAAAGAAAAATGGTCTGAATCTTTATCTACAGCTCCTGCAACGTGAAGTCAAATAGATCAAGTCAAAAGGATACAATGCAAAGTTGTGCAAAAGAACATTAAATTGTTAAAGAAACGTGGGGTAAAGGTACCCTAGCCTTTTCTTTTACTTCCATTATAGCATTAACTTTTACTCCTAATATACATAATCTTGTGTTTACCACTGTATTCTAACAGAATAAAAGCACTTCATGTGTACTCTGTACTGGGACTGTAGAAACCTGCTTTCACACAGATTAATTAGCATGCCTTTTTGTTGTTCATCCTAGATGAGAAAGTGATGGCAGACGATGAATTTACGTGTGACCTCTTCCGCTTCCTTCAACTCCTTTGTGAGGGCCACAATAATGGTAAGTCATGGCTGTATTGAATAAAACAAGTCTATTCACCAAACACCATGGCTGTATTTAGTGATCTTCCACCAGGCAGAGTGCTGCCACCTTCAATTGTACTTGTTTTTAGACCTTCTGCATTAAGTTTTGTATTTCATAAATGAAATTTTCAGCATACTTTGAGTCATTATACATGTGCATTGTGAAGCACGGTCTGACCGCTTTTGCAGCATTCAGCTAAATATGAGTGGGGAATATTGCCCTATAAGTTTGAGATCTCATCCTCCTGCTTCAATCAACAGTCACATAATCAATAAACACTAGTGACCCAGTTCCACTGGCAGTCATATAAGCTCTTGACGTAACACTGCCTCCACCATGTTTGACAGATAATGTGTGCGGTTTCTTTTCTTCTCTATACTTTTGACTTCCCATCATTCTGGTACAAGTTGATATTGGTTTCCTCAATTCAAATATTTTCCAGAACTGTGCGTGCTCTTTCGGATATTTTCTGGTAACCTCTAATTTGACTTTCCTGTTCCGGAGTGTAACCAGTTGTTTGCACCATGTTGTAAAACCTCTGTATTTCCATTCATGAAGGCATCTCCGAATTGTTGACTTGACAATGATAATCCTACCTCCTCAACAGCATTTTGGACTTGGCTAGATGTAGTGAAGCAGTTTTCATTAACCACGGATATAATTATTTCACTGTGCACTTTTGCATTCATTCTTTTTAAGAATGATTTGGACACCCCTGAAGTTTTTTTGTCATCTCTCTGATGGGTTTATTTTGGTTTTTAAGCTCTATGATAGCCTCCATCACTTGCACTAACATCACACTTATTTAAATTACAGTGAAAAGCTTCAAAGCTTTGAGTCAACTTGAGATATTGTTTTTGATTAATTTTCCTTAAATTCATTTCCTTAAAATTTTAACTGTGTAATTCCTAAACAGTTACTGCTAAATTTTTCTAAAACTTCTTAAATTAAAGCTGAAAGTCAGCACTTGATGCACCTGGTGCATTATCGTCTGTCTAAATTTTTAAAAGTAGACTTCTATTAATTTTGACAATTCAGTTCATTTTCTTTTCCTTTTCTTCTCAGATTTTCAGAACTACTTAAGAACTCAGACAGGCAGCACAACTACTATAAATGTCATCATCTGCACTGTGGACTACCTTCTTCGACTCCAGGTCAGTCAGATATACAGTACTTACCCTGATCTTGGTAAGACTGAGGATTAGTACTTTACATACAATAAAGCTTTTAAAATATTTCTTATTAATGACTTCTAGGTGCTCAAAAAGAGAAGAGTCTTAATATGAGTCCAGTATATCATAAAAATTTAATATTACAGTTAGCTTCTGATATTTTAAAGATTTTTTTGAGAGTTAACCAAGAGTCATCCAGAACCACTAGATCTATTTCAGGAGATTTTTTTTCTTTACTTAAGCATAACTGAAATTGTTATAAACTTGCTAACATCATGTTCTTCCTCCTTTTCCTGCATGCAGGAGTCGATTAGTGACTTTTACTGGTACTACTCAGGAAAAGACATAATTGATGAGCCTGGTAAGAGGAATTTCTCCAAAGCAATGACTGTGGCCAAGCAGGTCTTCAACAGCCTAACTGAGTACATCCAGGTAAAAATCTTACTGCATGAACAATAAGAAATCTTAATAGAAGCTGGGGTTTCTAGGGAATATTCCAAATATGGTTCTACTGCCATGGCCCTCCAGAAAGTGATTAAGTGGAGAACCCCCGTGAGGATGTGTCAGATCTAAATTTTGTACATTACAGAGTAACTGGACTTTTTAGAATTTTTGAAATATTTGGTTTGGTTACAAAGAAAAAATAATGTCTTCCAAATTTGTAAAAGCATTTGAATATTATCTTCATTTTCCAATGTGTGTGTTAACTTTCAGGGTCCCTGTACTGGGAACCAACAATCTCTGGCCCACAGCAGATTGTGGGATGCTGTTGTGGGCTTTCTACATGTCTTTGCTCACATGATGATGAAACTTGCTCAGGTAAAGAACATGCCATTAAATTCATTAATTTTCAATCTTTTTCTTGTTTAGTTTTTATTTCCCGGTGTCAGGAATAATTTCCATTTAGAATCCACCCCCCCACCCCCCCCAACTATTTTCTATAATAATTTAAACATACTTGTTTATAAAAATTGTTGTTCATTTGCCCGTTTTGATTATGCTAATTTTATAAACTGTCTCTCTCATGGTTCCTACAGAGAAAAGTATGTATTTGTTTGATCACTCTCTGATTTAATCAAGTTTTTAAAAAAAAATCTTAACTATTTCCTCCCTTTTTCTTTGTCATATTGTTTCTGCCACTTTAATGAGTCTTTTGATATTTAACAGTCTGATAAATATCAAAGGATATTTAAATCTCACAAATTTTGTCCCTGGTAAAGTAATCTGTCTATATTTTATCACTTTTTTTAAATTTAAGTCTAACTGGCTTTATGTTTTAGTTGGAGTGTAACCAAATTTAAATTAGAAATTGCAAGATCATCTTCCTTCATAATTCATATTAATGATAGTATTTGTCTTGTGCCTACACATTTATTAGCTATGTTCATCAATTCAACAACTTTGTTTGACATTTTAGATTTCCACCAAGGAAATATGAAAACATTTTTGTTTTTCAGAGCTGCAGAAATTTTGGCTACTACATTAGCAAAGCTAATTATTCTCACTCATCAGTCTAATGTTGAATTACAATACCCCCAATAAATAAGGTGAACTTAATTAAAGTTGGCAGAAACAACTTGAAAAAAATGTATACAGTTATTCCTTTCTATTACTTCCATTTTCTTACTTTACATTTTTTAGATTCTGTATGATAAAGTTAAACTACCAGTGCTACTCACCAGTGCTTAGCATTTGATTGTGCTTTGGGTGTTTGCTTTCAATAATGCGTGTCTACTGTCATTCATGTGTTTGGGTTTACAAGAAGCTGCAGTGTTTACTAATCTCATCTTGTGTGGCTGTTTTATTGCTACTGACACCACTGATTAAAAGGCATTTTTTATGTCATATGACTCTCCTGAAAATTACTTTTGTACAAGTACTTTGTTTAGGCAGGTTTAGATACAAAAAAACACAGATTAAAAAAAAGTTTTGTTCAGAAGTTCTATGCCAAAAAACCTTGGCTTAGAAAAATATATGCTGTCTTGGTTATTAAAATGGAGGGTGTGGCCTGACAAAACATTAGATAGCATTCACGCTGAGACAATCCAAAAACAAAGTAAAAATGTTAATGTATAACAGTTTTATTTTCATGTGTAACTCTGTTAGATGCACCCCGATCCTGGACAGCGAAATGGCGTAAGAATCTGTGTTTTCACACCAAATCCATTTCATTTAAAGCTCCTCATGCTTTTTTAAAGCCCTCATGCTTACCACTTTCTTTAATAAGTTGCTTAATAGCCTGCACCATCTACATGTGCCTCTTTGTGGATTTTCTCTGCAGCACTTCATATTTTGCCTTTGCGTTTATTGTAATGATGTAGTTTTAGGTCTCTTTACAGTTATTCACTTAGTTGTTCTAGATTTAGACCTTGATGATTATTACACACTAAACTGTAATTATATGTAAAAAAAAAAGAGGTAAGTGTCTCAGAATGTATTGTGATTGAATTAATTCTTTTTTCTTTGAGGGATTTATTTCACTTTACTCCTTCAAGCCTTAACATCTTGCATTGTCTCTCTTCATTTAGCTGTTTCATTTACTGTAGCTGCTAAGCTGTTATAAACGGTGCAACTCTGATTTCGCAAGCAGTTTTTGCTGGCTTGCATGACATCCTTTTCCTTTAGATCTCCACCAGCCTGACAGCCACTATGAACTATCTTAAATATTTGAAGTTTGTCATATCAGCTGGTGCAGGCCTTCAGGAGTGATAAGATTAGCGTCTGCAAATATGGCTGTCTTCCATCCTTCAGTCTCTTTTTCAGATTAAGGTTGTTAGAAGAGCCATTTTCTTCCCTCCTCTTTCCTGTGTTTCTGTCTCACATCCTATCACATTCAGTGTACAATTTATTATATAAAAAAATGCATATTCTTTATTCAAAAATGCACTCCCAGGATCATTTTTGGAGTAGATCACACTCTGAGGTAGTGCCTTTCACTTACGTTTTAAAAAAAACAAAAAACAAATTATGTTCAATTTAAACTGTAATGTATACATAAAATGGCTATTTTTTAGTCAACACACATTAAAAAGCTTGTCTCTCCGCTGTGTCTTTGTGTTCTGGTATACGTTTTGGCTCTGTCGAAGGACTCTAGTCAAATTGGTCTCTTGAAGGAGCTGTTAGATCTGCAGAAGGACATGGTAGTGATGCTTCTGTCACTGCTTGAAGGTAAGATACTCCTCGCTATCAGATCATGTCTGCTTCTTTCTGTCAGATACAGTTTATATTGTGCTTATCTCTTCTCTGCTTGTACTGCTATCAGGCAATGTGGTGAATGGCACCATTGCCAGGCAAATGGTTGACATGTTGGTGGAGTCCTCCAGCAATGTGGAGATGATCCTTAAGTTCTTCGACATGTTCCTCAAGCTCAAGGATATAGTGGCATCTGATGCGTTCCGTGACTATGTGACTGATCCACGTGGTCTTATTTCAAAGAAGGACTTCTCCAAGGCCATGGACAGTCAGAAGCAATACTCTCCCTCTGAAATCCAGTTCCTCCTTTCGTGCTCAGAGGCTGATGAGAATGAAATGATCAACTTTGAGGAGTTTGCTGATCGTTTCCAGGAGCCAGCAAAAGACATCGGTTTCAATATTGCTGTTCTGCTCACAAACCTGTCAGAGCATGTACCCCATGACACCCGCCTTCAGAACTTCCTGGAACAGGCAGAGAGCGTGCTCAACTATTTCCGCCCTTTCCTTGGCCGTATCGAGATCATGGGAGCCAGCAGGAGGATCGAACGCATTTACTTTGAAATCAGTGAGGAGAACCGCAATCAGTGGGAGATGCCTCAAGTCAGAGAGTCCAAGCGGCAGTTCATCTTTGATGTGGTCAATGAGGGTGGCGAGAGTGAGAAAATGGAGATGTTTGTGAACTTCTGTGAGGACACCATTTTTGAGATGAACATTGCTGCATCTATCTCTGAGCCAGAGGGAGATGGTGCAGAAGAAGAAGATGATGAAGAAGAAGAGGAAGGTGGAGGAGATGAAGGAGAGTCTGGAGAAGGAGACGAAGGAAATGGTGAGGGTGAAGCTCCGGAGTCAGCTTCTGCCTTTGCAGAGTTTCTGAAGAGCGTGGTTAACTTCTTTAACATGTTCACCTTCCGTAACCTCCGGCGTCGATACCGCAAACTTCGAAAAATGACGGTAAAGGACATGATTATCGGCCTGGTTACATTCTTCTACACTGTTTTGATGGGCATCCTGATGTTTGTCTATAGTATATGCAAGGGTTTCTTCACACTAATATGGAAGGCACTGTTTGGTGGAGGCTTAGTAGAGGGTGCCAAGAAGATTACAGTCACAGAGATCCTGGCCAGTATGCCTGATCCCACCCAAGATGAAGTTCATGGGGACCTACCGCCTGAACCGGGTGCTAGGGAAGTCCAAGATGCAGATGGAGTGGCAGACCTCATAGATGCTGTGGGTGGAGAGGAGGAAGAAGAGGATGGTGAGGACAGAGAAGGTGGACGGTTGCCTGGCTTTAATACTCCTGGGGGACTTGGAGACATTGGAGAGACAACACCAGAAGAACCTCCGACTCCAGAGGGCACTCCACTGTTGAAGAGGAAACTGGTGGGTTGTTCTGTCTCGTAGTTGTTGTTAATATGTACACTCTTTAGTAACTGGTTAATTAATTGTAAACTATAATTAAAACAGCTGGCTTCTGCAGTAGGAGGACAAGGAGAGGAAGAAAAAGTTGAGCACGAAGAAGAGGCTCCTCAGGAGACCGAGAAAGCAGAGTAAGAAGTTTGCCTGTTGTAGTCCGATGTCAAAACTGAGCAGGATCTGCTTAAAATGTGTCCTTGAGATAAAACGTAATATATTTTGAATTCACTGAATTCACTATCATGTGTGCAATTATAAACAATTTCCAGATGTTATTGATTGAAAAATAGTTATAACTCTGCGCTGTTTTATTAGTTGTTCACATACATAGCATACGCCCTTGTAGGGCTTAAGTTTTTAATCAGATTTTTAAAACGGTGCCAAAAGTCTAAAGCTATTTTTGTTTTCCTAAGCTTAAATTTCTTTGTGTCTTTTCAAGCATCGAGAATGGTGAGAAAACAGAGAAAGCAGAGAAGGCAGAGCCTGAACCCGAGGTAAAGGAGGAAGAGCCTGAGGAACAAGAAGAGATAAGTGTGAAGACCAAAGTGAAGAAGGACAAGAAATCGGATAAGGAGGGCTTTAAACTGTGGAATGAGCTGGAGGTTCAGAGGATTAAATTCATGGTGAGCAGATTTCTCTTTCAGCACATCTTGTTGAATGTATGTTACCTGCCATGATGAGCCTTAGTCTGACATATTTATGTATTGTAATAAGTACTAGAAAATTAGTCTGATATGTTCAGCTAGTGTACTAGAGATTAGTTTCCTACATAGAACATTTTTAAAATGACTCCTAGTATACTTTCGTGATTAGTAACTCATGGAGGACACCTTATCAGCATGTGCATTTATCACAGCATTATTGCTAATTTCTTTATTTCTTTCCAGAACTACCTTTCTCGTAACTTCTACAATTTACGTTTCTTGGCCCTGTTCATTGCCTTCGCTCTCAATTTCATCCTGCTCTTCTACAAGGTCTGTTTTGACTAAATAATTTGATGTCATGACACCTGGGAAGTGGCACTGTGCATTACTGCGTTGTTAGAATCTGTTTATTCTAGAGTTTTACATGCATAAAAATAAGCATATTCACATTTATCCATCAGCACCAACTAATATTTGTGATCATGTCTTAAATATTTTTTCTCTGCTTTTTGCTCTGATTTTTTTTATGACCTTTCTAGGTGTCTGACACTCCTCCAGGTGAGGAGGAGTTTGAGGGTTCTGGTCTCTTTGAGGGTTCTGGCATTTTTGAAGGCTCTGGTGCTGAGGAAGATGGATCAGGATTAGATGATGGAGGAGATGATGATGATGAAGAAGGCCCTTTGTACTACTTTTTGGAAGAGAGCACTGGCTACATGGAACCAGCAATGGCTTTCCTTGGTATTGTTCACACCATCATCTCCTTCCTCTGTATCATCGGTTACAACTGCCTGAAGGTGTGTGGGTGTTTGCTTTTCTTTACTCCACAAAAGCTTTAGGGGTGTGTTTTCATAGGTTTCATGCGGTATATCTTCTGCTCCATCTCCACCTTCCTAAGGTCCCTCTGGTTATCTTCAAAAGAGAGAAAGAACTGGCCAGAAAGCTGGAGTTCGATGGCCTCTATGTCACTGAGCAGCCTGAGGACGATGACATCAAAGGCCAGTGGGACAGGCTGGTGCTCAACACTCCGTAAGACCCATGTTTCAGTATCAGATACATTTTTGATACTTTATTAGGTAGACCTGCTAGTACCAGGTTGGTATAACGAGGCACTCTCGCCCAGAGAACTGTCACTCACTGGGTATTTTCTCTTTTTCAAACCATTCTGTTTAAACACTAGAGATGGTTGTGCAGTAAAATCACAGTAGATCAGAAATACTTAGAAACAACAATGCCACATTCAAGGTCACTTAAATCACCTTTCTTCACTCTCCTGATGCTTTGTTTGAATGACACTGGGTCATCAGGTCACATTGATCATGTCAGCATCCCTGAATGCACTGAGTTTCAGGCATGTGATTGGTTGATTGGTAGATATTTGTGTTAATGATCGATTGAACAGGTGTACCTAACAAAGTAGTTGATGAGTATATATTGAAAGGTGTATATAACTGAACAGGCCAGAAATTTCAGCTCAACCTGCACTCATTCCAGCTGGAACCTTACCCAGACCAAACACGTTACAAAATCTGACCCCGGATCATCACTTGAAGCCAATATTTTAGTCCCTTAATGAAACAGACTCACCCCTTTTCCTTATTTTAAGAACATCATTACATAAATGAATTTCTCAAAATAACTTTATGGTTTTATTAACCTCCCTCAACTACACAAATTGAATATCCGGAGCCAGGAAAGTTGGTTCAGTTGGTTCAGAATGCTGATTCAGCTCTGTTGCACTTGAAGCACAAATATATATCCTTGATTTAACATTTACTAGGAAGGACCGCAACCTCAAACACGATTAGATAGTGTTCACTGATAGAAGACAGAGAGCAAGGAGAGATGATGTGGAGCTGGTAAAGAGTGAAGGAGGGTTAGGCAATAAGAAAGGAAGAAAGAAAGAACAAACAGGTTTTTAGAGCAGGAAGATATTTATATATGTAAAACTGGAAAGGAAATGTGTGAGGCTCTAGAGTTTTGAATAAATAAGATAAACTGAGCACACTGTAACTAATGTTTGTATCATTGTGCAGAACCTTCCCCAACAATTACTGGGACAAGTTTGTGAAAAGAAAGGTAAGAGTTTTGTTTGTTTGTTTTTTTGTCAGCCACATTTTTGCAATTATATATTGAAGTAAAACGGTCACCTCAACATCTGTATGTGATGTCCAGGTTCTGGATAAATATGGGGACATTTATGGCAGAGAGAGAATTGCAGAGCTGCTTGGTATGGACTTGGCTTCTCTTGATGTCAGCGCCATGAGCCATGGAAAAAAGCCTGAACCTGACACCTCAATGTTCAGCTGGTAAGCTCACGCATTACATGAATCAATATCATTTACAGAGTTATATTAAAAAAAAGGCTTCAGGGCAAACGTGTCTGTTGTTGTGCAGGATAACGTCTATTGACATCAAATACCAGATCTGGAAGTTTGGTGTGGTCTTCACTGATAATGTGAGTAATGGAAGCAGTTTATGATGTAATTAAAACAATAAGCAAATCTGCTTTGAATGTGGTCTTCCTGATGCATTTTTTTAATATCTTTTAGACTTTCCTCTACCTGGTTTGGTACATGTTGATGTCTCTGCTTGGGCACTACAACAACTTCTTCTTTGCTGCTCATCTTCTTGACATTGCAATGGGCGTCAAAACCCTGCGCACGATTTTGTCCTCCGTCACCCATAACGGCAAACAGGTTACACTTTTGCTAAAGATGCATAATCAGGCTTTCAGTTGACCTGTTTTTTTTGTTTGTTTGTTTGTTTGTTTGTTTTTTTAACATTAAATCCTTTGTTATCCTTTCACTGCAGCTGGTGATGACAGTGGGTTTGCTGGCCGTGGTGGTGTACCTGTACACTGTGGTGGCCTTTAACTTCTTCCGCAAGTTCTACAACAAGAGTGAAGATGAGGATGAGCCGGATATGAAGTGTGATGACATGATGACTGTGAGTGAAGGGCAACCCCCCCCAAAAAAACAAAAACAACAAAGCAAAAAAAAAAAACTCACTTCAGGACACACAGAGCATGATTTTGTGGAGGTTGGCTTTACTTTGGGTTGTGATGTTTTCTAAACTGACCTCTGACTTTACCCCATCCTGCAGTGTTACCTGTTCCACATGTATGTTGGTGTGCGAGCTGGTGGTGGCATAGGAGATGAAATTGAGGACCCAGCCGGTGATGAATACGAGCTTTACCGCGTTGTCTTTGACATTACATTCTTCTTCTTCGTTATTGTCATCCTGCTGGCTATCATCCAGGGTAATTTTGTGTTATTTGTGGATACTTGGTGAACCACCGTATCATGACACAGGACGCTGCAATTTCACTGCAAACTGTATACAAATGGCTGTAAGCACAAGTCTAAACAGAAAATGGCATTTACTGCCAGTGTTAACACTGAAAAAGGTAGCATTTAGCTATTTGTGCAGTATCACAAGTGAAGAAGATATTTCTGTTTTACAAAAATTAAAATAGGGAAAATGGCATTTGTAAGGGTCTGAGGGACTTGATTTCTAACACTTTGGTCTTCAGGCTAGTAAGAAATACTGTGTCTGTCTCTCAGGTTTGATCATTGATGCATTTGGAGAGCTGAGAGACCAGCAGGAGCAAGTCAGAGAGGACATGGAGGTAAGGTTTAATTTTAAACATCCTTCATCTCTCTTTCAACTACTAGACATGAATTTGTTTATCATAAAGCTTCCTTTCTCCCTCTAGACAAAGTGTTTCATCTGTGGAATAGGGAGTGACTACTTTGATACGACGCCGCATGGCTTTGAGACACACACTTTAGAAGAGCATAACTTAGCCAATTACATGTGAGTGGCATTACAAACACAGATGTGACTTTCACGCCAGTAAACATAATACTCTGTTGTTTAAAATAGAAAATCAGCAGATATTTGTACTAATTGTACAAATATCTGTATTAATCTGAAAATCATGTTTAACCTTTAATACTGATGATTTTGACTTCTGTGAAGTCTAATTTCTGTTTCTGTTTCAGGTTCTTCTTGATGTATTTAATCAATAAAGATGAAACAGAACACACAGGACAGGTGAGTAAATATAGGTATTAATTTGAGACAAATATTGATGTTACAAAAACAAAGGTGCAGGCCTCCCTAGTATTTTTGGAATTGTT
This sequence comes from Etia nguti, assembly GCA_015106755.1. NCBI lineage: Eukaryota > Metazoa > Chordata > Actinopteri > Cichliformes > Cichlidae > Etia > Etia nguti. The sequence goes on from VUQG01042611.1 coordinate 22,421, forward strand.
AATTTTGAAAGTCAGAATTCACCAATGTTGCACCATTTTTCAGGAGTCATATGTGTGGAAGTTGTACCAGGAGCGATGCTGGGACTTCTTCCCTGCTGGAGACTGCTTCAGGAAGCAGTATGAGGACCAGCTGGGATAAAGTCATGCATCTTTACTCTGCATCCAATGGAGAAAGAGAGGAGAGAGAAAGGAATTTCAGGGAGAGAAAAAGATACGAAATTTAGAGATCAAACATATCTATGTCTTAGTTTTGTCCTTTGCCTGCACAGTTCTCTCCTCTGTTGAAGCTATGCACACTTTGACTGCACTGTTGTACCACCTGCAGCAGAATGTTGTTGGAGCTTATTTAAGAAAGGGAGAGTAATAACCAAGAGGCATAAAAAGATACAAGAAGCCAGGGGCCTTTTTATTCTGCTATGGCTACACTACATGGCCTTTTTGTGAAATATACATAGTTTGCCTTGCATATCAGTTGTGTCTTTTCAAATGGGGCTCTTTCGTCGCTACTGCTGTAAACGTTATAGTGCCTATAGCAAAGCCACTGCTTCAGCAATCTTGTTTAGATTTTCAGTTTCAACACTTTTCTTTGAGATATTTTATTTATATTATTTGTAAAATTAGGATTTTTTTTTTTGTACATGGCTGCTGCTGACTGGTATTACATGTCTGACTGTTGGTGTTTCTGCAATAAAAGCAGCTCGCAGTCATTTTTCTGAGATCCTTGAGAGGGCAGTAAAGATATTTGGCCGCCTCTCACTCTTTTTCTCTCAAAGCTTGTCTTCGGAGAAGCAATCGTGAATAGAAACTTCTGAACTGACTTGCCAAAATAGAAAAATGCACTGATGTCAGTACGTGGCATGTACCGGTGTGAATCAACTGTACAGACAAACCTACTTGGCACTCTTAAGTCTTACAGTGCATCCCTGAATGTATGTGGTGCCCAATCTCTACTGGTGTTTCCGTGCCATATAAGATATCGATGATGTACACACACACACATACACTATAAGAGGATGCCAAGGTTATTTATTCTTTATATGCAGATCAGATCTTCTGAAGACGACCGTTTTAGCCCGTCTGTATTTCTGGCCAACAGTGTGTTTTATGACACTTTATGCACAAATAAGTTTTGTCAGTGCATTAAAATAAGTAATGAATGTATCTAACGTATACACTTTGGCCAAAATGTCATCTGTATAACTGAGGAATGACTAGGCTGCCTGGATGCTTTTTGATGAAAAGACATATTTTACTTAAACCATAGATTCATATATTTATTTTTATTTGGGGCTTTGAGGGATTTAAATGACCCATGCTACTTTGTTGGACACGTGTGTCCTGTTTGTGACATCCTTAGTGGTGAAGAGAAATGGTCTTACACACAATGGTCTTCTGTCTTGCAGTCAGAAGACAAAGTTAGCTTTTGTTTTTGCTAGTTAGGTTTTTATGATCAGTATTTTTAGGAATTCAACACATGAATTATTTTCTCAATTTAAAAAAGTCATGTGTGATGCATTGATCTCAGACCGTTCTGTCTCACTATGCCTCCTCCTGAACACATAAAAACTCATTTACTCTCCATCTTGTATTTAATGTTATTATATGTCAAATACAGAGCAGTATTTTGGTTGCTGATGACTCTGAAGTGTGCATTTGCCACTGTAGTCCTATCGGAGGGAGTTGATGTTATGGAACTGAATAGAGATCACTACTTTCCACTTGACTGAGTGTCCTCTGACTGAACCCTGTGTTTCAATACAGAATAAACAGACTATTTTAAGGAGAACGTGAAGATGTCTTCTTATTTACGTGCAAGCTTCTGTGTGTTTGTGGATGTACATCTCCCCAGATTTGTTCTTCATGTTACCTTGTATTTAGAAGGTACAATTTTCCTTCATATTTGGTCTCACAGGGTTATTCTCCAGTAAGATGAGCCAGGCAGTCTTCATGCATTTCATTTGAGCAATAACCCTGACTTTCATTTTGCAATTACACATTGGAGTGGCAACAGGTAGAGTTTATATTTTATTAAATGAAAGATTTTGGGGGTTTGATGGTGTCTTTAAAAACTTTATCTTAACCAAATATGAAAAGTCCATAGTTAAGCAGGAAACACCCATTTATTACTGTGACAGTTTTGTTCTCTGAATGAATTTGTGTGGGTCTACATTCAACCACACAACCATTCAGTGTATTTACTTTACAAAGCACTTGCTGGATTAACCGAACGCCTCCATGTAATATGTATGCGTACATTTATGCAGTTACCTGAGTGGGAGATAAGGATTACTTGTGTTTCTGTTTGCCTTTAGCGGATAGCCTTGTCTGGATATTTTATGAATCATGCTTAGAGTACACACCTCTACAGTGCTGTTTTATGATATCAGGTTTCTGCGTGTACCAGAGGTAATTTCTACCTATCTCTATTTCAAAAGAGTTCTACACACAAATTACAAAATTCTTTATAGAAAACATTATTGTACATCATGCATTTAGTATGAATTTAATAAGGTCTACCCCAAAGAGTTGAAAAACAGAATGAATCACCACCCTGTAGAATGGATACTCATTGCTTCATCATTTTGTTTTTTCCTTTCAGAGCTGCACACAAACACATTCTCTGTCTTTTTCTTTCAAGTGCCACTCCTCTGCTGGGGCAAAGGCTATTTGCATCACGTTACTCCAAAGTAAACACAGTGATGCAGGGCTGGGTGTGGTACCGTGTTCTACCCCTCCCTCACTGCTTGTATAAAATAAGGCGTCTGGGTGGTATTAGTTCTGGTGAAGTTCTCCTGTTTTGTTCTGCTCGCCCATCTTACTGACTGCAGGCATGTTTGTTGCTCCTCCCGGCTATCAGCCAATCTATAGCCCGGTAAGTATCTGCAAGGACTGCTACCCACAAAAATATATGTTTTTTCTATTAGGTCTTCAAACAAGCTTCATTGTTTTTGTTCTGTTAATAACAATGATCAAATTTGAGCCTGTGGCACTGTGTGAATTTTATGCTGAGAAGATGTAATTAGTTGTCTTTAGGTTCTTATAGTTTCATTACCACTACAGAAGTTTGCAAATTTATTAACTCAAAACTGCAACCATATACTTTGTTAGAGAATTAAGATAATATTGCAATGGAAGGTTGGCTGTTTTTGTAAGGACAAACCAAAAAAAGTGACACCATAAAGCAGTTCAGAGGAATCAAAAATGATAGCAAAGACTTAGTATTTTCAGTTGGATCTTCTTTTTAGTTATTCAGTTTACTCCAGTGGTTCCCAAAGAATGACACCTTTAAAATGAGGGACATTAATGAAGGCATGAGATTAGGAAAGGTTACAACACTTAGAACGGGAGTAAGTGAACAAAGTTCTAATTGACCATAGTACTGGTCACGGTTGCTAGTAGAAGAATAGACTAACAATCTGACCGATAATGGAGTGTAGGTCAGGATATACAGTTAAATTCAATTCAATTGTATTTATTATAGTGCCAAATCATGACAGCTGTTGCCCAGCCAGGCCTCAACAATCAGATAGCCCCCTGTGATCAAGCACTTGGGAAGGAAAAACTCCCTTTTAAAAGGAATAAACCTCCAGCAGAACCAGGCTCAGGGACGGGCACAGGTGGCTATAGACAGGGCAAAACAGTCACTGAAAGTGAATCAGAGATGAATAATAATCCTTGCTTTTATTTAAGTAGTACTGAAATATTAGTTGTTGAGAGGGACTGGAAAGAGAGACCATATTTCTCCCATAGTAGCAATTTAAAATCCTTCTCCTCACCTACAAGGTACTATATCAACCCAAAAGACCCCTTCACTCTCAGACTGCAGACTTCCTTGTGATTGTCAGGGTATTTCAAGCCTCGTTTTTGGAGACAAGTGTTGTGCCAAGGTAGGTATCCCCGACAGAATTTGTTTCTCCTGCGTCGGGAGCATTTGCTGGGCAGAACCAACTAGATGTTGAAGAAATGAGCTTTTTTAGTGAAAACGTGAAAAACGGGTGTTGTTACATTACCGTTCAGTTTGTGGGTTACAACAGGAAATTATATATTTATTGTTTCTCATGTGTTATCGAATGGGATTATTTCAATAAACTGGCACATAATTGACTAATAATTATTTGTATCCTCCTGTAACTTTACTGTATAAAGTGCTAAAAGCTCCAAGATTTTAGGAGTCATTATAAGAAGTGTTTGTGAACTAAAAATCAAGATTTGGGATACTGTTTGTCTGTGATTTGGACAGGGGGAACAAATTGTGGCAGGATCAGCCTGATATTATATGTGTCTTGCTGTAACTTTACTGTATAAAGAGCTAACATCTCCATAATTTCAGGAGTAGTTAGTCATTATAAAAAGTTTTTGTGAACTAAAAATCAAGAATGTGGGATACTGTTTGTCTGTGATTTGGACAGTCCAGTGCATGCTCCCGACGCAGGGGAAACAAATTCTGTTGGGGATACCTACCTTGGCACACCGGCTGGTGGAGGGGTAAGCGAAAGATGTGTCCCGAGAACCAAAATCGACATTGAGCAACAATGTCGGCTAGGGGGAAAACGCCTGCTCTTTGACTTGTTTGACATGTCCACTGTGGTGTATACAGAGGCAAAAATAGAAAAATTGTGTATTTTTCCCAAGAATTGTGGAGGACAGTGTATATAATGTATGACCTGAATGTGTTTTGCCATGCCCAGAAACACACAGATAGAGAGAGAGAAGCCAAACTGGGAGAGTAAGAACTGTTGCGAAATAACATAAACACTAGATAGATTCACAATGCTGCACATACTGCCCAGGCTTTTGTATTAAATATTGAAATGCTGAGCCTGTTTTGGCTTCAAAAATGATTTCACTGAAAAAAATAAAACACTTACAGATTTGGTACAAACCAAATAGTTTGGAAATGCCTGATTAGTATTTGACATGCATCAAATATTATTGTATATTAGATCCTAATTTGACATTTAACTAGTAACTACACTAATAATATAAAAATATATAAAAATAGTTCAAAATTACACTAGAGTACTGTAATTAAGCACTGGTAAGTAATTTGATTTAACTGATTTAATCATAACATGACTGAGATTTGTAAGTGCACTTCATAGCCCTGCATACATTGCACAGTGTTGCTGTGTTATAGTTACTTAATATTTTGTCCATGGCACAGAACATACCCTATCTAGGGCCTATTTATGGAGGGCTAAGGGAAGGAAGATCCATCTATATCCAGGGGACCATTCCCAAGCACATCACCAGGTGAGTGGAAAACATAAACTTGTGACACTTTACACTTTACAGGAAATTTGTTATAGTTAATAGCTGTTAAATATGTTTGGTCTGTTCCCAAGGTGGTTATCATTAGTTATAAGTTATCATTTACACCCAAGACACAGTAATGATTCAGGATCACAGTCCATTAATGGGCAGAGTAAACAATGCACATACCTCACTGTGTCAACATTTTAAGCTCTTTTTCTTTTTTTTTTTTAACAACAGTTACACCAAGACTCTGTTTCCTAATCTTATCTGCTTTCTTTCTTTCTTTCTTTCTTTCTTTCTTTCTTTCTTTCTTTCTTTTCACTGGCAGGTTCTTTATCAACCTGATTTGTGGAGAATCTGAATCCAGCGACATCGCCCTACACTTCAACCCTCGATTTGATGGCTGGGACAAGGTGGTCTTCAACACCTGTCAGAATGGATCCTGGGGGTTAGAGGACAAGATTCACAGGATGCCTTTTAGAAAGGGAGAGCATTTTGAAATGGTCATCATCGTTACTTTTCAGGGCTATCAGGTCAGGTAAAACTGTTGTACAGACAATGCAAACCATTTCTAGTTTACTTTATCCTGATTTTAGCATTTAAAAGCTTTAATTAAAGACTCAATAAATGGTTTATACTCACTATAATATAATTATAAGGTATTATTTATAGTTAGTATATGGTCAGTTATATTATTACCACTTATGCTTCTTTTACTTCTGTACTGATTTAATGCAACACCAATATGACATTATTCTGTTGCAGATTAAAGTAAATGGGAATGATTTCCATACTTTTGGACACCGCATCCCTGTGGAGCAAGTTCGTGGGCTGCAGATTGCAGGAGATGTTTCCATCCAGATGATTAATTTTATTGGGGTGAGACCTCAGCTCTGTGAATCTTCCGCATTGATGCTTTGGGCTTTGCTGGGGAAAATAAATTAAGCCAAAATTATCAAAAGTTTACATTTAACGAGTCTGGCAGCTGATTTCTGCCTATGTGCTCAAGTTGGCATGCATAGGTATTGTGAAGGAATGGGAATGAATGAAAGAGTACATGTTGCACCATATTCAAAAAATAAATTTTCTTTCATGTTTTGCTGGGTTTAAATGTCATCTCTTTACAAAAGTGAAATTAGCAGATGAATAAATATGTTTGTATGAATGAGTAAGTATGTTTCTATGAATATGCCAGATTTCTCCTTGTATTTCAAACAACATAATCTTCTGTGTTTAATCATTATAATGCTCAACAACACTTACTTTGTGAAGATTTTGTTTTTAAGTCAGTTTCTTTTTTCTATTTGATCTTTTAGGGTGGCATGGGAGGAGGAATGGGAGTAAGTGTATATATGTAATATGAAAATGATACAAATATATTTATCATAGCTTTTTCATGATTACAGTCATTCCCTGCTTTTCAACAGGGAGGATATCCAGGAGGTGGCATGGGGGTATGTTACTTTTGCTGAGATATGTTTTGCATTCAGTTTCCTTAACCTCCTAGGACCTGGCGTCCACATATGTGGACATCACATTCTGGGTTATCTAGATCAAAATACTAAATTTTTCTCTACAAAGGCCTGATATCCACTTACGAGGACATTATGATGCCACTGTTCTATCGAAATTTAAAACGAATGTCCTCTTATGTGGATCTCATTTTCTCAGAAACAAAAATCAGGTTAAAAAATAAAAAATAAATCAGGTAATTCTTTGTTTTTACATTCTTCAGGTCCTAATCAGCCCAAATAGCAAACTGAAATTAAAAATGCATGCCATGAAAGAGTTCGGGTCTTAGGAGGATACATTTAACTGGATCTGTAGTTAGAGAAAGTGTGCATATATTTAATTTGAACTACACTGTGCTTCTTTTGATGTCCAGGGAGGTTACCCAGGTGGCATGGGAGGGGGAATGGGAGTAAGTATACTGAGTAACTGAACATTTGCTTTTGATGAGATCACTGTAATTTTTCAAGTGCCATGTTAGTACCCAAATGATAAAACATACATATTTGAACTTTTCAGCCAGGAGGCTATCCAGGAGGCGGCATGGGGGTATGTTACTTTTGCTGAAGCATGTTTTGCATTCATTTTCTTTAAATATTACTGGCTCTGTAGTGAGATAAAGTGTGCATATTTGAACTGCTCTGTGTTTCTTTTGACATCCAGGGGGGTTACCCAGGTGGCATGGGAGGGGGAATGGGAGTAAGTATACTGAGTATTATATATTTGCTTTTGATAAGACCACTGTAAGTTTTCAAGTAACATGCTAGTACGCACATCATTAAACAAACATGTTTGAACATTTCAGCCAGGTGGATATCCAGGAGGCGTGGGAGGTGGAATGGGGGTACTGAATTATGTTATAACTTAAATAATCTTTGCAAGCTGAATTTTTATGACAAAAATCTGAATGTAATCAATTTTTTCTTTCTTTCTTTGTTTTTTTTGTATCTTTCATTTTTATTTTGTTTTTGTATTTCTTTCTATTATTATTATTATTATTATTTAAGGGCGGCTTTCCAGGCTCAAATCTGCCGGTGAGAACATTGCAACAAAAAAACTACATGTTCTTTTTATATATATTCATATATACTTATTTTTGCTAAACTTACTCATATTTTGTATCTACTAATCAGGGTATGAGTGGGCAGCCAGTCTACAACCCTGTAAGTAAAATTTGCACAACACTCAACTTTCAGTCCAGTCACTGACTTCACAGGTATTATACTGAAAGACTAAATCTGAAAATATGAGGTGAATTTAGTCAAATGAAGATGGTTTGTTTAGAGAACATAAACAAGATGAGCTTTTGAGCTGATCTTTATTTAATGAAAATGTGAATTTTTACCTTTTCTATTATTATGACTAAGAAAAACGTGGGTTGTGAGGCTTGAACTTTTGTTGGCTTCTGAATTGATGCATAACAAAGA
>VUQG01042613.1:0-11195 GCA_015106755.1 Etia nguti
TAAAAGAAGAACATGTGCAAAAAGGGTGTAGCTATTGCAGTAAACAGTGTGTTAAGTGGATGCGTTGTACAGAGAGATGGCCACAGGCAGGAATGATTTCCTGTGTCGTTCAGTGGTGCTTTTCGGTAATCTCAGTCTCTCACTGAACGTGCTCCTGTGACTGACCAGCATGTCATGGAGTGGGTGGGAGGAATTATCCAGCATTGTCTTTATCTTGGACAACATTCGCCTCTCAAACACCACCTTAAGAGAGTCCAGCTCCATACCCACAACATTACTGGCCTTACGGATCAGATTATTGAGTCTGTTGGCATCTGCGACCCTCAGCCTGCTCCCCCAGCATGCAACAGCATAGAGGATCGCACTGGCCACAACAGACTCATAGAAAATCCTGAGCATTTTCTGGCAGATGTTGAAGGACCTCAGTCGCCTCAAAAAATAGAGACGACTCTGGCCCTTCCTGTAAAGTGCTGTGGTGTTTTTTTTTTTACAATCTAGCAAGAGTGGTTAGTTGCCTGGAAATTCACAAGTTCACACGAGATTTTAAACCACAGGAAAAACACCAGGGTTATAAGAGGCAAAAAGCATACACAAGCCACATCTATTCTATTGCTATTTATTGTGATTTAACCTGTCAAGGACAACAATATAAAGAAAGTTCTGCATTAAGCCTTGTAATAGTAGCTTTTATACTTTTTTTTTAAAGAGTAGAACGACAGCTCGGTAGCATGGTGGTTAGTACTTTTGCCCCACAGCAAGAGGGTCCTGAGTTCAAATCAAATATCAGTGCCGAATTGTTGGACTAACGTAATTTGTATGGGTTGGATCAACTCAATTAAAATAAGTTGCAGTAAATAAGTTGATTCATCATTAATTAATTAAGTTAGTGCAAGTACATTAAGTTGAAATAACAGAATTGCATAATGCTAAAATAAAGCAATTTAATCACATGGAAATCCTTTCGATTATTTTTTTCTGTTCATTTAAATAGTTCTTTTTTTGAGTGTGGCATATAGTTCATGAAAATAAGAAGCTCTTAACATCCTTTTTTGAATTATTTGATTTGCAAATAGTCATTATTTAATGATATGGACTAATTCTGTCTGAAATAAATAAAGTGATAAATAAATATATAGCACATTTGTAAACAAACTCATGATAAAAACTACGCTAGGTTTACAAGTAACCAATAATCAGTCATAATCCACACAGTGTGATCTGGGCAGGCTAAATGCTGAAAAGAAGCCAGCGTGACTAAGGTGACAAGCTTTGTGGGCTGAGAGCCCAGGTCAAACCCCTCGGTGTGTGCAGCTGCTCTGAGTGGAGATTTTCCCCTCATAGCGGAGAGATTTGTCACATAAGGACGCTGGGCAAAATAGTGCATTGTTTATTTGTGGCTTCTATATCAGAAGCTATTCAATAAACCACAGTTTTTAGACATAGTTTTGAGACATATTTCCAGAGTGTGAAGTTAATATCAGAAACATTGGAAATATTAAAAAGCAGCTGTTCTCAACTGCATCATTGCTTTGCTGTTCTTGTGCACAACTATGATTCTCAGTCTGTGTCTTTGGCTGACCGCATCACAAATGTCCAAGTTCTGAAAGGTATGTTCATTTATACACTCAATACTTTTCTGAGGTTTCTTTACTATGAATTACTACATCAGTTAGGTGTTTTGTTTCGAGATGATCAGCTTGTGAAACTGCTGAGGTATTATTGAATTACTGTTTTTTAGAGCTGGAAGAGAATGGGACTGGTTTTTATGTTTCTGAGCCAGGATCCATCCCATTCCTGCACCTGATTCTTTCCCAAGGCTGAGGGCAGCCCAGGCCCAGCCACAGCTTAGGCTTGTTTCAGATGTCTGTGCAGCCCCAGTCACCAGACAAGATGGCTATGAGCCTTTCACAGCCCTTGTTACTAGAGGAGACAGTTGTTAGCCCAGCCACAGTTGTCAGAGAAGATAGCTTTGACCCCTGTGCAGCCCCAGCCTCCACAGTTGACTGTGAGCCCTGTGTAGTACTAGCTAGGGCAACTAGAGCAGCCAGACCATGCTGAGCAGCCCTGGTCTTCAAAGAATGCTGAACCTCTGTCCCCAGTGTTTCCCAGCCATAGTGAGTTTCCTAGTTAGCTTTGAGTTGTTAGTGTGATTTTATAGTGCTATGTTCCAGAACTTCTGTTTTCAGTTCACTTTTGGACTTTGTTTTGTCCTTTTAAAGGACAATAGCCATAAAGGCTATAGTCCATACAGAAAGCCCTAAAGGTTTATCTCTTTTAGATTAAATAATCCAATAAACAGCTTGTCCTCAATTAATTCAGTCTCCTCGCATCTGGATTTGGGTCCTCACTTTTTCCATGCTCCACATGTTCTGAAGTATCTTCAGAATGTAACACTGGCACAGGATCATCTGTGCCAAGTATGAGCAGTTACAAGGTCAAAATGGGGTATGCGCCAAAAGGTGGTTGAGAATGACCAAGCTAAGATCCTTTGGGACTTCCAGATATAGACAGAAACACTGGTGATGGCTAACAAACCAGACATAGTAGTGTTGGACAAGTAAAGGAAGGAGGGCATAGTGATAGATGGCTCTCTGTTTTATTGTAGGGTCTTTACCTTATAATGTAAATGTCTAATTACCTTATAATGTAAACAACAAGATCCAGATTTAAGATTAAGATAAGACTGACTGCGTTACTTTGACATGAACTTTAAGCAGACTGCACATGCTTGAGAACCCTCCAATGTGGTTAAATTAAAAACAATTTTCTAAAGATGAGTTGGCTAAGTAATAAATAATTACAATTACTTTTTCACATCAGGCCAGGTAGGTTTGATTTTGCTTTAGAAATTATATCATGTAGAAACGTAATTTTGTATTTACTCAGGTTATATTTGTCTAATATTAAAATTTGCTTGATGATCTGAATGCTGTAAGTGTGACAAATATGCAAAAACTAAGAAATCAGGAAGGCACAAACACCTTTTGGCAGCACTGTACACTAGCAAAGGCAAAGTGACTTCAGTGACAAAGCCTCTATCCCAGAGGGAACTGGTGATGGATCTCTACAGCAATATTTTGAGAATGTTTTAAAATACAAACACAAAACTACAGACACCAGTAGGATTGTTTTATAACTAAATACTGTCTAAGCCTATATTTTTTGTAATCATACTGGGGCTTACCACTGCAGGGGATGTACAGACAACATTGTTGTTTTGCATTCTGTGGCAACAGTATTTGCATGATTGGGATATCAGAAGCACTAAAGCGGAAAAACTGCAAAGCAAAAATACATTGTCAAATCAAGACCCAACTAACATTTGGTAAGTGTCTGTATTTTTTTTTTTCCTTTGTATACTGTAATCAGTTCATTGGTTCAAAAATGTACTAATAATTAACTCATACCTGTACACAGTTTAGAGAAAAAATAAATAAAATCAGCTAAAAGTGTCAACTGTAACAGGATCATTTGTTGAACCATCATCTAAGCATTACTGCCTCTATTTTCTAAACATGCATTTGTGTGTAAACGTCTGAATTGTGTTTGTGACAGTATTTGACATTTACTTTCAATTTGAACTTTACTTTCAATTAAAATATATTTACTCAAAAACAGCTCGAAAACTTGACTTTTCAGTGTGTATTTTTGCACACCATCTTAACATTTCAAAGCTAGAGTGGAGATGTATTGCAGATATCCATAATTTAAACTATGTGTACCATCCACAGTTATATTTAGGATATTTATAGTGATATTTCATTCTATTTATGATACATTTAGTTTTGACTAAATGATCCTTTTGGCCAAAAAATATAAGTAATTACAATGCATACTATAGACTTTTTAAGAAATTTGGTTTTGCATTTGTGAATGTGCAGAAAAGCCCTATTTTTGATTTAATTATACATTTATATACAAGTGCAGTGCTTCTTGCAGCACTGTTTTACCAGGGACACTAAAACACTGAGGTAATAGTTTTACCACTGTGTAGCATCCCATTTGAATTAATTTATGTATAACGTTTTGACAATTTAAAACTAGCAATATTGTTATAACACTATACTAATTCTTTTCTTTCACACCAGTGTGTTTTCCTTCTTCATGTATTGCCCAGGACTAATGACTTTTAGTCAGAACTCCAAAAACCTGGTACGAGGCACAGAGCTACTTTGACCTGGCTACAACTAACTACATGAGAGAGTTGAAAATCATCCTTGATGTTGTTGATGGCAAATAAAATGATGTTGTGTGGTTTGGGCTTTCAAAAGGGACAACCAACAGGTGGCATTGGTCTCTGGGGGACAAGAAATTTTACACATTTCCCTGTCATTATGCCAGACAAACAGCTTGCTTTGATAGTAAGAGTGTGGCATATTTAGAATTCAAAATTCCCACTTCCAGAGGAGGCAAAAGAATATGCATATGATTCACGTCTTCCAAAGCAACTTTACACTTCAACATGATTTTTTTTTCTGTTTTAAAAAATAAATATGTTTAAAAGATTTTTTATTCTGTATGTATAGAATAGTTATTCCATGAAAAAAAATTCAGGGATAAAAGAAGGTGCAGATCAGTACATTTTCAACTCAGCGATAATAGGTTGGACTGAAGCTCAGAACTACTGCAGAACCAACCACACAGACCTGACCACTCTGAGAAATGAAACAACTGTCCAAACATCTTAAAAACATTTGTGTGTTTGTTCTTTCTGTCTTTGAGAATAATTAAAGTGGTCATAAGATTCTGGTATACCTGTAACCGACTGTGTGGAGGTCGTAGTGTGGACTTGGAGGCAAACATGTGGATGCAAAACTTGACTTAACTAAAAGTGTGTCGTTTATTAAATGCTGGTGAGCAATACAAAACCAAAGGAAGGAGGACACTGAGGCAAAACTAACTAAGACTAAACTGAGAAAGCTAAAACTAAACACTGGGGAACATGAAACCTAGAATTGGAAGACTTGAATACAAATACCTGGACCCGACAACAAACAAAGCAAAACTCACATAATATATACAAAGAGGGGTGACGCGGGAAATGGAAACACATGGGGAACACAGCAGAAACAAATTAGGCATAATGAGACAGGAGGAAGTAAAACTGAACACACTGAATACAGGATGCAAGGCTGTCAAAATAAAACAGGAAACCCACTGTGACGCAGACTAAGACCCATGGCTCTACACTGGGGTCAGGAAAGAAACAGACACAGATGCAAATGACAGACAGGGGAGACAAGGAATGGAACACAAGGAGGGAGCTGTCATATAAGCTGAATACTGCTTCCACATCTTCACATTTGTACAAACCTGTGCATCAAAATAAAAAACAATTTTAAAAAACTGTACCAAAATTTATCACAAAATTAAACCAGCTTTCACCATACAGCGTCGGTATTATCCGCTTGGAAAACTAACTGTACGAAAAGATAACATATGTTTTGTCCTGCAAGCTGTCCATTTTCCAGAAGCCTTAACTCTCATTGTCTTTACTGACAATTGTCTTTGGCCTGATGGAATGCGTTTGCAATAATGTTTTAAGTGCATCTTTTCATCTGAATGGAAATGCAAATGCATTGTACATGCTCATATTTATGGGCATTAAATTGATGATGGAAGTTTCACATTAACAAACCATTGTACTTTTTATATTGCAGTCTTTGGTGTGTTTTCAGGCAGTTTAATAACTTAGTTGTGTTGCTTTGAGGCACGGACACAACTTTCCAGCAATCTTGGCTAAAGCCAAAGAATTTCCAAAGCATGGATGATGATACACTTCCTGGGATGAGCTTTACTGACTTGTCTTCTGCTGTACCAGACATTTGATTTTTGTTGTGCTGTATATGTGTCTTTTAATGTACTGTACATGATTTTTGTGACTTTTCCGACTTGTCTGTAAAATATTTAGATTACAATGTACCAACTTTACACGTGCCACAGGTAGCAGACTTAAAAGAAGTATAACAGGAATGACTACTCAGCTCTTAAGTCTCCAGCTGTCGGTTTCCATGTATGCAATGCAAATAGTAGTGCTGTGTCACGTTCATTTATCTGTGGGAAGCCAAAATTGTCAAAATTGAGTTTAAAATTAAATTAGTTTTCCACCCCTCAGCGGTTTTCCTTAGCTAGCTGACTTGTCATGTAACTGGTCTTTGCCAAAAAGAAATTTTGAAAATACTATGAGCTGGATTGGTTGTCAGAGCTACAGTGATTGAGAGCTGAAGATCAGCAACTGACCTCATGCTGCATGGTCATTTGTTATGTAAATTTCTATGTGACCAGGTTTCCACAACTGAGACATAATAATTCAGGGGAGTTTGGTCAAAGTTACATGAGCATTTCAGATATTTACTTGGTACTGAGGAGAACTACAACCACATATCTTTACAAAATGTTTTATAACCCGACTTCTGTCTTCCTTCATTTTAGGTGTTTTCTAATGGTTTGCACACAGCTCAGCTTTATGACCCTCACATGGCTGTACATACAAGTAAATCTAATAAGAGACCATTAGATAAGATCATTAGAGAAAATGAACATGATTTTTTGATATAGAGAATTTAGTTATGGTATTTGGCGATTACTGGTGATGACTCTGATGGCACATGACAGCAGAACGAAATCCCAGTGGTCACAGGAATTAGGGCAGGACCCGCCCTGAGTCTAGACACTGTTGCTGGTGAAGATAGGATGGAGACATGAGTGGAGCTCTGAGAGATATGGGTAACGCAAAGATGAGGGGGGAAGTCGCACTAGTCACATTTTGCAAAAAATGTCCTGAATATATCCTTGAAAATTATGTCCTGAGCAGAGATAATACACTGATTTGCATTTGGCCAAAGAATTAAACAAATGTCTTTAGTTCCTGAAAGATTTGAATTAAGATAATGAGATATGAAAAGGAGAGCAAGCAAGAGCCATTAGAAAAGCAATGATCATTGAGAGATCATTTTCAGAACACATTAGGTAAATCTGTCACAGTACTAATTCCTTCTTGTTGAAGAGCTGGGGATGGGGCATCACCCCGTATCTCACTTAAGAGGAAAATAATTTAATATTTAAAGATTTTTTTCTCTTTCAATTTGTTTTACTGTTTTAATTATTTATGCTAATTTGACCATATTTTTTAACTTGCTATTTTGTATTCATTATACATAAAATATCTCAGGCCCTTTCTGGTATTGATTTTGATGATTATTAAAGATCATAAAAATCAGAAACTGTTAACATCCTTTCTTTGACTATTTGATTTACAAATAGTAAATTTTTAATGATATGGACTAATTCTGTCTGAAATAAATAAAGTGATATATCATTTTTTTTTTAGCACATTTGTAAATAATTAAACAGTCATAATCCACACAGTGTGATCTCGACAGGCTAAAGACTGAAAAGAAGCCAGCATCACTAAGGGAACAAGCTTTTCGGGCTAAGTGCCCAGGTCCCCTGGGCACCCTGGTCTGGGTGGAGGTTTTCCCCTCATAGTGGAGAGATTTTTCGGATAAGGACCCAGGGCAAAATAGTCAGTGACCAGTGGCATCTTAAAGTTTTTTTATTAATAACACTCAATTATAGGTGAAATCTTAAACGTTCCGATATGTGCAATTCATTTCAGTTAAATTATACAATTGACAGAGTTGCCAAGTTAAAGGCTACCAGACTATTTTTATAGTGAAGATGTATACTAAAAGAAGACAAATATATTGGAAAGGACGAGCACAAATTAGAAATTGCAGCTACTACAAGTAATTAAAGTATATATACTCAAATAAGGGGATAAGAATTCAAGTTTTTACAGGAAAAAAGAAATAATCATACTATTAGCAGAGGTGGCAAAAGTACAGCAATTCTTTACTTAAGTAGAAGCACAGATACCTGTGTTAAAAAAAAATTTCAGTAAAAGCCAAAATCTTGAATCAACTTCTTTATTCACGTAAAAGTGAAAAAGTACAGGCTCTGAAATGTACTCAAAGTAAGAAAATAAAAATGGAAGGAAAGTTTTACCAACTATTTTTGGGCAAAACTAACTGAACGTCATCCTGTAATAATAATAAAAAAATATTATTAGTGCATGAGAATACAAATGTTATACCGATCTAAATTCTAAATCTAATGAATGTAATCAGCTTGAATCTTTTCTGTAGGACACAAACAATGAAAACTCTACAATGACAACTCTACTTTCTGTCCCACAGTGACTTTAACTTCACACCTAAACAGAAAAATGATTACAGTCAGAGGTTAAAGTGAGATCTGGCAGATGGGGAACCCTACGATTGGTTGTAGTGGCCCAGCATGAGGAATATTTTATTAATCTCTAAGGAAATTATGTGGTTACAGTTGCTCCAAGACAATAACAGTAATAGACTAAACTAAATTAAATAATATAATGTATCACAAAGTTTACAAAATATAAGAAAGAGCTTTAATATATACACATAGCTCAATTATAAATATCCAGAATATTACAAAGGTGAAATATATGAGTGACATTTTACTCTACATTTACTCTAAACTTTGAAACTTGTTATTTGTTATTTTGTGTGTCCTATGACGTGTAAAGTCAGTGCCACAGGTCGGTAATCCTGGGGGTTACTGGGAAGTGGTACAGGAACAAGGCACGACGTCTTCCACAGCACTGGGACCCTCTGCAGACTCAACATGAACAGTTTATGAAAGACTCCACAAAGCTGAGGGACACAGGCCTTGAGGACATGGGCACTCACTCCATCTGGTCCAGCAGACTTGCCTGAGTGAAGTCGTCTCATTTGTCTTTGAACATGGTCATGAATGAAAGTGATAGATGGGGGAGGAGTGTCAGGACTTTTACAGGAGGCAATGGTGCAATGTGGAGAGGAAGGGAGAGAGAGTGGTGTGGCTGTAGGTTGCAGGCCTACTACAAGTAAGTCCGTAAGGGGGTGAGCATTCACTGCAGTGTTGAATCTGTTAAAACACACATTCAACTCATTATCTCTGTCCTCACTGCCCCCAGCTCCTCTGCTGTTGGATGGCCTGAATCCAATGATTGCCTTCATGCCACTCCACACCTCTCTCATGCTGTTCTGCTGGAGTTTCCACTCTTTTTATTTGTGTAACAATGGACAGTCTGAGTTGGGACAATGGAGTCGGTGCAGAAGGTGATGTAGTCAGTGATACAATACACTCAGTAAGCCCATTGATGTCCTCACTGTGAAGTTCACAGAGTGTCTCCCAGTTTGTCATCTCAAAACAGCCCTGTAGTTCTGCTAAGGCCTCCTCTGACCACCTCCTAATACTTCTAGTGGTCACAGGCTCCCTCTTCACAATAGGTACATAGCGGGGGGGGGAATCAGGTTATGATCTGACCTACCCAGTGGGGTCCTTGACATTAGCATACAGTAGGTCTAAAATTCTCTCCCCCCTGGTTGGACAGACCACATACTGTGTAAATGTTGGCAGTGTAGTGTCCAAGGTGACATGGTTGAGGTCATCCGAGATAGCAATGAAGGCACTCGGGTGCTGAGTCTGTAACTGGGCTATGGCACAGTGGATAATGTCACAAGCGGCTCTGGGGTTAGCAGAAGGAGAAACGTAAACAGCCACAAACATTACATGGGATTCCCTTCGCAAATAATATGGTCTGAGTCCAACAGTATACAGTTCAATGTCTGGACAACATATCTGCTCTTTGATTGTTATTTGAACAGGGTTACACCACCAGTCCATACCTACAGTGTGGATCCACAGATGCATTGTTATCAGGAATATCCTGGTGTGTCCATGATTCGGTGAAGCATACACTCCTGATATTCCCAGTGACTCTGTGCTACCGCTGTTATCTCATCCATCTTGTTTGCTAGCAACCAAATGTTCCCCATTATAATAGACGGCAGACACGGTTTGTACTTCGTTTTCTCTTTAAAGCTCTGCCATCTCACGGTCTCCCTCCTTCTCCTCTTCTGTCCTCCACCTCCACATCCACGGTGTGTTTTCCTCTAGATTTCCGCCGATACGTCCATGAGACTGGTTGACAAGCCGGTCAGCATCACACCGATCAGCTGATCTCTGGAGTAAACAACATGTATGGTGTGTAGCTGCTGCACCACGGTCCCATTTCTCAATGAACGTAACTGTTCATTTTTAAGTGCTCTGCAGGCTTTATGAATATTTTTCAAAGTTGTTGCTTGGACACTGGCTGCTTTTGAAATGATTTTCAGTCCTGTCCTTGTACTTGAGAGGGAAATGGTTTTTCAAGCTCTATTTTAACCTTTTTTTTTTTTTTATCTATTTAACCATTGCAACCATACAAATGAAAGTGTATTAGACCAGTGTTAACTTGATAGATGTGCATGGGTGTATAACTTATGAAGTGTTTCGGCTGATGAGTTTTATTGGGACTGGGATGTCTTTGGAAAGGACTGAGCAAACAGAAGTACGGTAAGAATGGTGCCTTCCTGAAAACGGGACATTAGAAGAATACCAAAAAAATGCAGTCTATAGACTATGTGAATTCCATAAATTTAAGGTTTTCCTGCTTGATATTCAGTTTTGTTGTTTCTGTTGAAACCATTTGTTTCAAGGAGGAGAGTATATGTTCTCACAGTTACCCCAAGATAAAAAAGACTGATATTCTGATGTCAGAGTTTTCAAACAGGCATGTTCAGACTTGTCAGATCATTCCATCAAGTACAAATTACTTCTGCATATTGTTAAGTTACACTTTATTATA
Organism: Etia nguti; assembly: GCA_015106755.1. NCBI lineage: Eukaryota > Metazoa > Chordata > Actinopteri > Cichliformes > Cichlidae > Etia > Etia nguti. Next base: position 10,712 of record VUQG01042613.1, read on the forward strand.
AATACAACACGATGTCACAAAGTTTGCAGATGTATTAACAACATTTTTAGTTTTATTTCACAATCATTAAGAGTTCCAATGTAATGCAAATGAAGCGTAGCATCTGAACAACAAGTACTAAAATGAGAAAAGCAAAAATCCCTCATTTTAACTTTATAATGAAGTTTGGGGAACAGATCGAGAATCTGTGGCGAGATCTGAAAACTGCTGTTCACAAACACTGTCCATCTAATCTGACTGAGCTGGAGTTGTTTTGCAAAGAAGAATGGGCAAGGATTCCAGTCTCTAGATGTGCAAAGCTGGTAGAGACATACCCTAAAAGACTGGCAGCTGTAATTGCAGCAAAAGGTGGTTCTACAAAGTATTGACTCAGGGGGCTGAATAATTACACACACCCCACTTTTCAGTTATTTATTTGTAACAAATGTTTGGAATCATGTATGATTTTCGTTCCACTTCTCACGTGTACACCACTTTGTATTGG
>VUQG01042619.1:0-10331 GCA_015106755.1 Etia nguti
CTTGTTTCCATCACTGACATGTTCAATATGATTACTATCAGAGGAGAAAATAAACCCTGTGTAGTTTAAAAACTTTAATTTAATCAAACTGAAATGTTGCTGAACTCTGATGGATGTGTCTTTTAATCTTGTCAACAAAATCCTTAATCATCTAAATCTGCCATTTACCATCTTGTAAAAAGTTCCCTCTGCTTTTGTTGCACATCTCCCCTGACACTCTCTTCTTCACCTCTCCTGTGCAGCTGGTCCAACCCCTGCCTCCTTAAACTGGTGTGTTTAAATCTCTTTACCTCTGTTGTAAACTTCACACAAAGTTCGTGGTAACAAAATCAAACTGATGAAGATCTCCTTTGAAAAACACACACTCATGAGACAAAATAAAAACAGACTGCTCAAAGTAAAAGCAGAGCCCTCACAGCTGGTAGTACAAAACATAGTGACAACACGTGTATTAGATACCCTCACTCCAAAAGTATAAATATAAAAAAACGTAATCTCCAAGAATATCACCCTAAAAAAATGGCATTGAGGGGGGTGTTACAGTGAAAAAAAAAGCAGCCAAATTTTCATCTGAAAATGTTGAATTGCAGTAAAAACAATGCTCTGTAGTTAGATACTGTCGTTACAGACAAAGTGGATGTTTAAAGCCTTTGGACGTGCATTTGCAATGCCGTAAGTCTCCTTATCAGCTGGAAATATTCAAGCCATAAAATGACTTTTGAGAGCGGCTAAAAACTATTGAACAACAGCAATGTTGAGCCTGTTCCAAAATTTGAATGTACATGTGTTGAAGGTGCGGGTCTTGTTGAATTATTAAACATATTTTTCTTTAATCTGTAGAGGCCACAACATAAAGCGATTTTATTGTTGAATTATCAGTGATACTTTCATTTGTTTTTGTTTAGAAATGTCAACGATGTCATTAAAAGAAAGCCTTAAATTAGGGAGAAAAACACGTCCGGGGAGAGGGTCCTCTGTTCTCCAGTTAGATTGTACTTCACCACGTCATGTTAAGCCAAATGGATGGCTGGAGCCTCTGCTCGAAGCGTCTCCTATCGCCGCGAGCGGATTCATATTGGAGTAAATTGAGAACCCACAGCGTTTCATAAAAACGCGGAAGGGTACCTTTTGCGTCAGCATGAGAAGTTTAGGGACGTGACAAATCGTCGGTGTTTTACGAGTCGGGAGTGAGAACGGGTTGGCTTTAGAAACACAAACAGCTTCGTTAAAGCACTTCCAAAGAAGTCAAAATGAAACGGCTTACAGATTGCACCTATCACCGTTTGATGCAGAGCTAGATACAGTATTACACGTACCCGTAAACTTACCCGTCAGGCTGGACCGGTCCAAAAAGAAAACTGCTTGGCGCACGCCAGCTTCTTAAATAAAGAATGCATGGCACTATAATCCACTACACGCCTCACACACAGGTATATGCATCTTCTTTACAATCGGAAACCGGCAAAATAAGCTGTGAAGACAGAGCGGATAAAGTAGAGTCATGCCAGGGCGTCTGTGATCTGAAGCGATCCGTCAGCTGAGCAGTATGTCTGGAATCTGGGAATGGTGTCAGCAACAAGGAGTGGACGCGTTAAATGAAATTAGATAACAGGTAGGTGAGGTGACACACACAGAAGAATCACAGCTGCTCTCAGCTTACGTATCACACTTGAGTCCAAGAGATAAAACTGCCCAGGAGGTGAGTTTCACAAAGATTTGTTCATCAAACATTTCAACCTATTTTATTTTTGGTTGATTTAGGGGACAAAATCATAAAGTTTACTCTAGCTTTTTCTGACCCAAGCAACGACAAGATATCTGTGAACTGCCAAAAATGGAAATAGTGTGCCTTTTTTTCTTTTCTGGAGGAATGAATGAAAATATCAGTTTTTCTTGATTGGAGATCGACATGAGTTGAGTCTCAACACTTTAAAAAAGGAAACGCTTATTGCCGGGAAAGACTGCAGTCATGTCAAACAACGAGGAGAGTCTGGATGAGGATACAGTTTTCCTGCCGGTGGATGAGTCCTCCCCGGAGTTCATCTATAGTGAGAGGGAGAGAGACGCAGTGGAGAAGCTGCTGAGCGCTGGACCAGAGGCTTTCTACCGCTCAGTCGTCAAAGAGCTCCCCGACTGCTTCTTATCCTCTGAAGAGGTCAGCCAGTTGACAAGCTGGGTTCAGAGCTACCCTTTCAACCAGCCACGGCTACAACATGAGAATGGAGCAGAGAGCATCGCGGAGATGGAAGACTTCTGTTCATGTTACTTTCCCTGCCACTCGGACGTCCCGGTCCCGGGCCTGGAGTTGGGCTGGCCTGATAAAATCCCCTGGTCGGTAACGGCAAGTGTCACAGTCCACACCAGCCCTCCTGCAGAAGGGGAACCTTCAGTCAGAGAGGTGATCAGACGGCACTTACAACGAGCCAGACAAGTACGCAAATTTCAGCTGGATTCAGTATTTTCACGAATAAATAAAGCTCATGTTTTCATATGAAGTACATAAACTCAGTATATCTAAAAGGAAGTTAGTTATATGCTTAGACCCTGATAAAGAAAATTTTGTTTGTTTCGCTTGTTGAATTGAATCTATAGTTAAATATTTTATGGGGTTTTTTTTCCCTCCTGAAGACTTCCTGTAGAGAAAGCCTTAGAGGCAGCACTTCCTTTAAAAAAACTCTTTGTATTGTTGATATTTCTTTGATAATTAACCATCAATTTTTAACTTTAAGCCATTATGATTTCATTATTTCTTATTGTTATGATTATACTCTTATGATAGGTCTGAACACTGAAAGAAGGGGGCTTTAGTTAAAAATGCAGGCTAAATTATATACATGCATATTTTCGTGTCATTCAGGTAATTGCCATCGTGATAGACAGACTGACAGATAGTGCAATAATTGGAGATTTACACAGTGCTGCCTCTCGGGGAGTCCCTGTCTACATCATCCTGAACCAAAGGTCCATTCAGGAGAAGTTCTCGTCCAACAGGCTCTGGCATCCAGTGAGTCAACACATACAAATCAGCACACACCTAGCAGCCATCCTTCACACATGGCAGTAAATAAAACAAAGATTTTAGTCAGACACAGCAGCGCATTGTGGAATTGGATATTTTCATTTGCTATCTGGTCTTAACATGTGCAACAAAGCCTCGTTGTGCTCAATGTGGTGGCAAATTTGTTTAAGCTGACAAAGAATGAAACTAAAAAAACTTCCCATATGTCCCATGCTACTGTAGTGACATATATAAGCACACATTTGTTCCCAAAGTCTAGTTTTTGTATTTATTTTACTTAAACATGTTTTTCACATCTAGTTTTATTGTTTTAGTTCAGCTTGAGTCACTTGACTCTGTGCACACATGCTGGAACTTAAACTGCAAGTCTTGTCTTTTTGCTTTGACAAGCTGATGGTAAGAATGTAGCAGAGAATCGGCCACACAGCTAAACTGGTTGCACAGCATTCAATGGAGTTTGTATTGCTTTCAGGCAAAGACAGCGTTCTCATTAGAGCTGCTGATTAAATAGATGAACAGAAGGTAAAATTCAAGGCAGAATTCAGCCACACTTGGAAAGAATGCTGAATTAAAACCCTGTTTACACTTCTATCCAATCCTTTCCACAAAATCCATTTAAATCCAAGTGTAAACACAGTTGTAGCTGTTCCTGTTGCATGCACTTTTATACATTCATTCATGTGTCCTCAGGGAATCGAGCCTACACTCCTTTGTACTGATTATATCACCTTGAAACCTAAAGCACCACTTAACCATATCAAGATCATGGTCTTGTTTGTATCTACAGTATTACACATCAGTTCACACCAATGTGACGACTCAGCTTTTGGCACTGTCACAGGTTTCAGTGTAATGCGATGCTGAGTTTAAACCTTGTGTTTTGGCAGAACATACGGGTCCGAGCTCTTGGTGGGAGAAGTTTTGGTTTGAGGGATGGAAGAAAGCTGGTCGGGGAAATGAATGAGAAATTCCTTCTGGTGGATTTAGACACAGTGATTCACGGCAGCTACAGGTAAACAGATTTGGCTTCCACCTGCTTTCCTTTACATGTAAAGCGCGCATGCTTGAAAGTGACTTAAAACATTGTTGCTGAATTCTGCAGCTTCACCTGGGCGGATACCCACCTACACAGGCAGCTGATCACCGTCCTGAGGGGACCGGCTGTTGACGCATTTGACCGGGAGTTCAGGACTTTGTATGCTAGTTCACTCCCAGTTCTTGCAGAGTTAACTCATGTGAACCAAAACCATCAGCTTAAAGACATTTCAGCTGTCAGACTCCTGAAAAGGATCTCTGTTGATCCCGATATCGCCGACCCGCCGTCCCCAAGTGCTCTTTCCCCTGTGGACTGGGATAAGATGGGAGTTTTTTCGGAAGAAAGCAGCTTGCCAACCAGTCCTCTTTATCTTCATGGGGAAGTGATGAAGCTGGAGATGTCACTACAGAACAGCACACAGTTTGATAAAAACACACCTCTTATGGATGGATTTACCAACAACCAAAACCATCTAGTGGATAAAAGAAGGTAGTGTATCTGAATTAGTCTCCACACACCATTACAGAGTCCTTGAATAAATATGTCAGAGTACAGCAGACATATTTAAAATTCTCATGGCCAGAATTTATTCTGTCCTTTAACCAAACCTGTAGCTGATCTTCTTGCTTTTTTTTAACCTGTCATCCCTTTTGTATCATTCTCTGAGTAATTTCCAGAATAGAAAACAGGATATTTTCAATATTTTGTGCTACAGGATGTTTTTTTTCAGATTTTTATATCTGACAGATTAAAAGAAAACTTCTCTCCAGAGGCAACTGAAGTTGTAAAAAGCTCAACAACTTTCAAGTGAGTCTTATTAAAAGCGATGTTATGATTCAAACTATTAGACGTTTTTTCCATGTCAATGACCTACACAAACATTCGGGATCTTGATTATGTTCATAGGAACAGGGAGCCTTTGACAGCAGAGCCAGCTACATCAGAAAGAACAAAAAAGTAAAAATCAACAAGACAACAGAAAAAAAGAATTATTTTAGGACTGTCATTTTCAAATATGTGTATATTTTCAGCATGTTATTATTTTTCTATTTGACAGGATCACAGATAGCCTTTCTCCAGTGGCAACTGACATGGAGAAATCAACTTTCAAGTGAGTCTTATTATTAGCTATGATTGAGATTATCAGGGATCTGTTTTTTTTTTCCAGGCTGATGTTTTACACAAACATTTGGGATCTTGATTATTTTCATAGGCGCAGAGAGTCCTTATCAACACAGCCGGATACTTCAGACGGAACAAAAAGGTAAGATTAACAAGATACAAGTTGGTTGTTGTTGTTGTTTTTAAATTTATTGTCCAAATGTATCTATTTGTAAATATTTTAGGATGTTTTCACAGATTTTTTGTGTTTGACAGGGTCAAAGACAAAATCTCTCCAGTGGCAACTGAGGTCGTAGAAAAATCAACTTTCAAGTGAGTCTTATTATTAGCTGTGGTATGATTGAGATTATCAGGGGTCTGTTTTTTCCAGGCTGATGTTTTACACAAACATTTGGGATCTTATTTGTTTTCATAGGAACAGAGAGCCCTTATCAACACAGCCAGCTACTTCAGACAGAGTAAAAAAGTAAGATCAACAAGATATAAGGAAAAATAATTATTTTTTTTAAAATGTCACGTCCAAATATATCTATATTTTGAGAATGTTTTTACAGATTTATGTATTTGACAGGTTATCTGAAAACGTGTCGCCTGTGGCAACTGACATAAAAAAATCAACAGCTTTCAAGTGAGTGTTATTACGAGCTATGCTATTATTAAGACTGTTAGCGCTTTTACACAAAAATTTGAGATCTTGATTATTTTAATAGGAGCAGAGAGTCCTTATCAGCACAGCCGGATACCTCAGACAGAGGTAAAAGGTAAGAACAACAAGATACAAGTTTTTTTCTTTTTCAATTTCTTGTCCAAATATATCTATTTGCATATGTTTTAGGATGTTTTTACAGATTTTTGTATTTGACAGGGTCAAAGACAATCTGCCTCCAGTGTCAAATGATGTCATAGAAAAATTACTTTTCAAGTGAGTCCTATTAATAGCTATGCTATGATTAAGACAGTTAGCTGTCTCTGTTTTTTCTACGGGTTGTTTTACACAAACATTTAGGATCTTGATGTTGATATAGGAGCAGGGAGTCCTCATCAACGCAGCCAGCTCCTTTAGAAAGAACAAATAGGTAAGATCAATGGCATGTCCAAATATCTGAGACTGAAAAAAGTTATTGAAATAATAGTATAGATAATAATTTAATGTCCAAATTGTTTATTTTTTGGATTATATTGTACTCGATTGTATCTGGCACATCTGTGGTTTATTGAGAAAAGCTGGTCAAATAATGCAAGATTTTTCTTCTGTGTGTGTGTTTGTGGGTGTTGCTATCCTTGTTTTTTGTTACGTTTTTATCCTTTTATATTCAAATCGACTTGTTCAACCAAGGAAAACTTATTTTTTTGAAGGATATAGCCTTCCTTAGATTTCCTTTTGCGCGTCTTTCATTTATTCAGAGTTGTTTGTTTTTCAAATGGACTAAAATGTTTAAAATAAAATTTGTCACTTTTTATTCCTACTGGATGGAGTGCAGCATGGAGAGAGACACTTCCAGGCACCGCCCCACAGAGAGGGGCACAACTTCATATACCAGACATACATCTAGATATGATGACAAAACAAGCGAGGCTACAAACAGACGTTACTCTTTTCAGGCAAGAGAGCCTTCAAGTAGGTACTCTATTGCAGAAGAGGAGAGTAAAACAGATGATATCGCAACAAAAAAAGCATCTTCTAGAGTAAGTAACCTGCTTTTGCTTTCAAAACACTCAATGTCATCTTGTTATGAGCTCCTGGCAAAGCTAAAATGTATTTCTCTCCTGTCAGAAGCCTATAATCTTGAGCGTGCAGAGGAATGAGAACTTCAGCTCTCTGAGTGACATCATGAGGAAAATTCCACAGACCAGTTCAGGACTGCTTAAGAGAGAATCAAAGAGTATACATACCCAGTCCGTGTGGGATCTGAGCAAGGAACATGCAAATAGAAGTCATGAAAAGAAAGTCTCAGTGCCGAGATATACCAGGCCCACTGTAAGTGTGCAGATTTAACTAACTAACTAAAGGGCTTTTAGAGAGATTTATTGCAGCTCTCCCTTTTGTCTGTGCTCTCCTTTTTTCTTTCCCCTCAACCCCTGTGAGGGGTTATGTCACATAGCTGCCCCTCCCTGAGCCTGGACTGGCTGGGAGTTACTTCCTGTTAAAAGGAAGAATCCTCCTAGTGCTGCTCATCGGAGATAAATTGATGGTTTTGGGCTTTACTTACACTGTAGTGCATTTACCTTAGAAAATAAAGAACCTTGCTGTTGTGATTTGGCACTATAGAAATAAACTTGAAATTAAGTCAATTGTTACTCCACAAAAACATAACAGCTGCTTTTTGCAAGTATCTCTTTTCCTCAGTATTAAAAGTTATCGTCTTAGAACTCAGAAGTAAGTAATAAGAAGCCAAAAGAAAGGAAAACAATTACCTTTAGTGAAATTTCCTTTTAGTTAAATCCATGTCTTTGAAACATTGCAAATAAAAGATAAATATACATGTAGAAAGTACAAATTAGCAAAGGGTTTTCAGCCTTTTTGGCTCGTGAGCCCTAAAAGCCGCAAGAATCATTTCCACTGTTTTAGAGTTTTAAAAAAAGAAACCAAGTAGTCTGTTTTATCTCTGTAATTACCCTCGGGTTGAAAAACAAGGTAGCATTAACTTTTAATTCACTGATCTGTGAGAAGTAGATAACTATAGTGCCATAGTGCCAATATCTGATACTCTTTTTCTGTCTCCCTGACAGTATGAGCCATCTTATATAACACCCGGTCTTACCCTGATGGAAAAGAGGAACGATAAAGTGAGGTCCACATTAATGCCCACAGAGAGGCCTCGTAGTTACACTTTTCTTGGTGTGGATTGGCTGGGAAGGAAGAAAGGAGGAGCGGGAGAAAACCATGAGTGATATACTGTGAACACATTCTGTCACAAAGCAAAGACACCGGCCGGCAGTGGATGGTTTACGACATCTACAGTGTTAATTACTTGAAGTATAAGCCAAAACAGGCAGAGACTGTAATGAAAAGCATTAGTAACAGGTACATGGATAACAGGCATTATGGATACGATGTTTTACATGTACGGTGACTTATAAACATGTAAAATATTCATATTGTTGCTGCTCACCAGGAAAAATATCAACTCTGTTATTTGTTAAACATCTTTTTTGATTAAAATGTTCATAGAAGTGATTCACTGAGCCCCTTCAAGTGTGTTTAGATGATTGATGATGAACTGATAATGACTTCATTAGTTACACTTTGCTGGTACCTTTGCCTTCAGAACTGCCTCAGTCCTTCAAGACACATATTCAACAAGGTGCTGGAAACATTCCTCTGAGATTTTGGTCCATATTGACATGAAATCATAACGTGGCTGATGAAATTTTTCAGCTGCTGATATTTGGTGACTGTGGAGGCTGTTTGCATACAGTGAACTCACTGTCATGTTCATGAAAGCAGTTTGAGAAACACAAGAAGTTGAAAGCCAAATGATTACAGCAGAAATCGAGACTTATCAATTGTCCCGTTCTTACCCGACTGGAGTGTCACCATGTGTGGTCTTCTGCTGCTAAAGCTCATGTTCAGAGTCAGTTAAATCTCCTTTCTTCTCCATTTTGATCCACGGTATGAACTTCAGCATATCATTGTGACAACGTTTAAATGCCTAAAGCAGCTGTAGCTAATAAAATGTACAAATGAAAGTGGAAGTAAAGAAGGTTTGGTGGTAATTTAGACATACTGATTGATTGTTAAGTGACAAAATCACAAAGGCAGAAATATGGGGTAAGTTTTGGGGTAAGCGTTTTCCACAGTAAGATTAGGAGTCGATGCAGTTTAATAAAAGTAAATCGTGAAAAAAGAAATATGAGATGAGGTTTAAACTTATGATTGAATTGATCAAAGTGTTTTTGTTTTTTTTGGGGGGGGAGGGGGCCTCGTTCACTGTAAATGTGTATTTATAATAGCTTTTCTTAGACTTTTATAAATTAGTTAACTTTACTTGAAAATTAAGAATGTAGGTGTACTTTACTGTTAAAAGCTACTGTTCATTCTATGGTGAAAATCACAGTTAAAATGTGAAATAAAATTCTGTTTTAATGCTTTTCATATTTTAACAATGCCAACTTGGCAGACTAAACCATCATACTGCTTATACTGGCCTTCGACTTCTACCTCTACTGTCGTAAAGTAAATTTTCAGATGTTTCAGTTGTTCTAGCAGGGACAGGAAATAAACATGCACATCCATTTATCCATCCATTTTTTTCCTCTTATCCAATTTAGTGTCCCAGGGAGGCTGGAGTGTATCTCAGTTCTGTTAGGTGAAGATTTATTTTGTGTGTGTATATATATATTGTGTATATATATATCTATTTATTCAAGCTCGGGTCCTCTACCAGAGGACTGAGAGCTTGAGGGTCCTGTGCAGTATCTTAACTCTTCCCGGGACTGCGCTCTTCTGGAAAGAGATCTCCACCGTTGTTCCTGGGATCTGCTGGAGCCAATCCAGCAGATCCCAGGAGCCTAGCTTGGGCCTAGCTTGGGAGTCACTGGACCTAGTGCTTCGATTACCACTGGGACCACTGTTACCTTCACCCTCCACATCTTCTCGAGCTCTTTTCTGAGCCCTTGGTACTTCTCCAGCTTCTTGTGTTCCTTCTTCCTGATGTTGCTGTCATTCGGTATCGCTACATAGATCACTATGGCCGTCTTCTTCCGCTTGTCTACCACCACTATATCTCGTTGGTTAGCCATCACCATTTTGTCCATCTGTACCTGGAAGTCCCACAGGATCTTACCTCGGTCATTCTTCACCACCTAAGGGGCGTCTCCCATTTTGACCTCGGGACTTCCAGGCCGTACTTGGCACAGATGTTTCTGTATACTATGCTGGCCACTTGTTTATGGCGTTCCATGTATGCCCTGCCTGCTAGCATCTTGCACCCTGCTGTTATGTGCTGGATTGTCTCAGGGGCATCTTTACTCAGCCTGCACCTGGGGTCTTGCCTTAGCCATTCCGGGTATCTCTCGTCAACTAGCAGCTGGTTCATTTGTGCTGCCAGACGCTAGTGGAGTGCAGTCAGCTTCTTCAGCCAGTAGGCGTGAACCATGTCGGGGCCGGATGCTGTCCAATTCTTCATACTAGAGACCCTTGCTTGGATGTCT